>BQNB010025958.1:10469-54844 GCA_026074375.1 Tanacetum coccineum
TGCAACGCGCGGGATACCTTGCTAGTAGCAATATGATTTCCTTTAATATTGCATTGACGGTTACATTTTCATTAAATGTTATAAGTCTAAATATTAGTACCATTGATTTTCTGGATAACTGTTACAACTTTCAAGTGTTTAGTGGTTGTTACAACTTACCAGTTTAATGAATTTGTAGATAGCTATTACATGTTTACTGGTTGTTACAAAGTTTATTGAATGTTTATATGTGATCCACCATAGTTACATTCGGTTGGAGAGATTGAATATATATATATATATATAAGTAATAAGTTGAGTAATATAAATTTGTGTACATCATGAGTGTTCAAAAATAATAAAGGAAAATATACAAAACCAGTTGATACGGATTTGCACTTGACATTATCTTATAAACAAACATAGCGTTTCATCTTATAAACAAACATAAAGTTTCATCTACAAAAAGTAACTCGTGATGCCAACAATTATATATGTTGCTTTATTTGTAAAAACACCCACTCTTTAATAAACAAATTTTTATTATAAAATAGTAACATACTCCTACCAATAGAATACTACAAACAACCGCACATTTCATCTTTTTCTCATGTTCATTTTAAATTTTCAATAACATTTCATCTAGTTCTCAAGCTCATCTCATAAATCGTTCCAATTATTATGATGTACCCTCAACGACCTTAGGGTAGCGTCCCTCCAAAAGTGCAATGGTGCATGGCAGGGACGGAACCAGGGGTGTCCCGGGACACCCATGGAATTTTGCTGCGTAGTGTTAATCTATACTACTTATAATGGAAAAACCTTCAATCTTTGAAAAGTGAAATCTCTAAAAAATGTGCAAGCCTTGGAAACTAAAGTACAAGCCACGAAACTTGAAATATTGAAAATGTTGAATGACATTCAATGAATGTTAAAACGTTAAAAAATTGAGTTTTTATTTAAGGTATATATAATAATTACGGAAGTGTGACGACCTTCAATAATTATTAAAAAGTGTAACCGCTAAAAATCATTACTATCGATAATGATTATTAAAAATGTGTAACCACTTGTGTCTTAGTGGGATCTTTCTTCTATATTTCCATGTTATTTTGATCATGTTATGTTCATGTTCAAAATCTCATCACTTGCCATATTTGGGCTCAAAAAAGTTCGATCATGTCTTTACAGCTAAACATATTAGTAATAAATTTGGCAAAGAATCCTGTCATTTACTCGATTCTGTAATGAAAACTGACAAATACTTGTAGATAATGAAAAATATCATAATAAATTTTTTGCGAAATCACAAATATAAAAGAAGATAATAAAAAGTTTCGTAAATACATATGCCAAACTTTTTAATACGTTAGATACCTAGTTTGCAAAAGCATTAATCATAAATGTTCTAAAACAAAAAAAAACAATTACGTGATCCCAAATCAAGTTATTCGCATATACACAATATAATTTGCATTTTTCTTGACTATGACCGCCTCGTGAACGACTCGTGAGACCATTAAGCATTCTCACTCGACACAAAACCAGCAAGCTTCCTTCTCTTTATCGTCCCTACGACTTGGGGACATTGAAATAAGTTATACAAATCATACCAAAGAAAGGATAATGCAATAAATAATAAGATTTTTCTATGGTGTTCTATGCTACAAACGACTACACAACACTTTCATGTATCATCTCCTCATTACCAAGATTATTCGATCTGACTCGAATCCACTCCGAGTCCGACTCATTAAACCAAGAAAAAATATCTGACCAAATTGGTACGATTTCCACCCCAACCATCAACATCTTGATATACCTCGTGAGCATCACTAACCACTTATCAATACCTACACTAATCACTTATTGATACCTGCAAGAATAACATTAATAATCTACTGAACAACTCAAAATTTTAAAATAGGTTAGCAAGATCTAACACCTCATTTCCTCAGGCAACCACAAATCCATTTGTATGCTGTTGTCCATAAACATCATCACGTGCAATATTAGTTAAAGAAAAATGAAAACTTAAAGGAAGAAGAAGAAACTAACCGTAGTGGGGAACAATCCTGAATGTAGAGACTTTTTCATAGAAAATAAAGTGGGGTGTGTTATTTTGTGTGAGTTTATATATGTTTTACCAAATGGACGGTTACAAAGTTATATTTAAGGTCATTCGAGGGTGAAATGGATTAGAGGGTTATGAGGCTTTAATGGGCTATTTTTTTTAAAGGCTTTTAAATTGGCTTTTTTTAAAGGCTATTAAAAACGTGTATGCATAAACTTTCCTAAAGAAGAAATGTTTTTTTTACTTAAAAATTTTAAGACTTCTAAAATTAGAATGGGTTAAATGCTTTATAAAGTAGTAAAGATAGGGAATATAAGTGTATTGTGTCGGAGATAAGAAATCAAGTTTACTAGTTTAGTGATCCTGAAACTCAATGGCGTAACCAGGACTCTAAGAGCATTTCTAATGTGAGCACTAAACGTACTTTTCGCACTAAAATAGTATAAAATGTATCGAAATTCCTCTCCAATGTAAGCACTAAATCTTACACTAAAATAGTGTAATGAATAGTAATCAAGCATAAAGCACTAAGTATAGTGCATTACTATTTATTGCACTAAACATTATTCATTAATTTAAAAAGTCATTACTTTTACTAATCTTTTGATAATTCATACAAATAATAAAAGTAACTCATGCAAAGCATATTTTTGATATTTACACGATCAAAATGAACCCGATATTGACATATCTTTGTTAATCTATTATTTTATTTATTGCATTTTCATGTATATTAATTACTTTAAAGTACATTTAGTACAAGATTTAGTGCTAACACATTGAAGTAAAACTTTTTTAGTTTAAACATATTCTTTAAATATGCTTCTTTAGCACTATGATAGTGCAATTTTTTATTGTACATATTGGTGAGATGCTTTGAGTGACCGGACTCACAATTGTTTTTTTCTATAATATGAAGGGGAAAATGAAGCAAAAATTTTGATTTCATTCAAGCAATCGAGTTTAATAAATATCTAGTTTACCTTTCATTTATTAATGAACGACTAACTAAACAATTACTAGAAACATAATTTTTTAGACCGGATGCATTTACAAAATTTGAGATTCTTTACGAATATTAGTACTAAGAAACAAAATGTCTCGTGACACCTAGAGAGCCGGAGACAGTGGCGGATCCACGAATTAGGACCAGGGTATGCACTATTTTATTATAACTATATAACAATTGACAGGATTGTTTTGAATATTTTATTGTTAAAATCGGGTCTAAAACATTTTTTAATGTTTAAGTCGGGTTTAAGTCGGGTCTTGGCCTCTCTTAGTTGATTTTTATATTATTAACCCGAGTTTGGGTAGGCACCCAACTAGGTCCACCCGTTGGCTCCATTTTTGCTATTGTGTCTCTTCTCCAGCTTTTCGACCCGGATAGTAGGTAGCCAAGATCCTGCCTCTCTCAAATCAGTAACACGTAGCATTATACGTGTCTCTCTCACCTCTCCTCTCTGCACTCTAAATCCCACTATCATCAAACCATGCATATCCATCTCAGATCATTGTATCTCTCTCTCTCTCTCTAAAATACATATTGAGATCTATGATTTTGATGTGGTGTTTCGCTCCTGATGGGGAAAACTATGTGTGGGTGTTTTGCATCTCGCCGGAAAAATACGGGTGTTACATGTGTTTCACCCCTGATGGTATGTTTTGATGTCGTGAATTGCACAGGTAAACCCAAACTTTTATGTTATCTAATTTATTTTATGTTGTATTCAATAATTCTATACAAATATGCAATAAAACATGGTGTAGAAGATATTGTTGTTTGATATGGTGTTTTGAAAATAATGGTCGCTTGCCTATTGTTATATTTGCAGCCATGTAACTATGGCGGGGCTAATTATTATATTTGCAGGCCGTATTGCAATTGGCCCTTATGGGGTTGGTTTGTTGAGTTTTTGGATGCCTATAGGGTTGGTTTGTTGAGCTTATAACTTATTTATAAGACATGAGTTATTTACTATACACATAACACATTAGCAATGTGACTAGAACCGTGATTTGGCACGACAAACTGTTATGTTTGCAGCCGTTGCGGATTTTGTTCAGTATGTGATCGTTATTATGAGGCTGGCATGGATTTTAATAGCTTCAACTAAAGGCGTAAATGGCAGGGTAAACTTTTTTTTTGCAATCATTGCGGATGTCTACGCTTTTTTGGGAATCGAAGTGGACATAAATCCTATGCGCTTCGGTTAAAACAAACGCGGTCTCCCATTCGTGTTTGGTAGGAGGCCAGTGTATTGAATTTTAGGTACCAAAGCAACTGAGTTGAAGCTAAAGAATCAGAAAGTCACTCCGAGAAGTCTTGGATAGATCTATCGGGACTGACAATCCCCACCTTTCCTTGGGTCACTAGTTTGATCAAGGTGCATTTAACATTGAGAGGTGTCCGGGTGTTGGCAAGCATCCTATATTACGATTGGGGCAAAAATCTAGTTAAGGCTTCGGTGTCATGAGCTTAGTGCAATAATACAAAGTGTTGGACATGATGAATGTGTTTCTCTTGTCTACCTTACTTGTTTTGGACTTCGGAATACGTACTTAGTCCACCATTACTTCGATCTTGTGGTCCACTACTGAACATTTCTAGATTTATTAAATCACTACTTGGATTTCGGATGGATTTCGGAAATAACACTTTTAAATGTTGTAACGCTACTTTTCTTCTGAAATATTTCTTAAATTATTTCAATACTGCTTTTTACTTAAACCTATGAATTCACCAACATTATTGTTGACGTTTTAGCATGTATTTTCAGGTTACTATTTTGCTAGTGGAGCATTGGGAGCATTCGAGTCGCGCGGATATATATATTTTTGAAGGCTTAATAACTTGAATACTATTTGACAAACGTTTTGACAATGTTTTCTAATACATTATAAATGGAACCTATTTAACTCTGACATTTTTAATTAAATTGAATGTGACATTTTATTAAACGTCTCTTTTGAGGTCGTTTTCTGTGACTTGTGTGTATGGACTATGAAGTAGCACCCCATTGTGGTATTCCGCTGCGTTGTTGAAATTTCGGGGGTGTTACAATGCGTGTCTCTCTCACCTCTCCTCTTTCCAGTCTTTCTGAATCCCGCTAGACATTTTGTTTGGATAATGATGGATTGTGTTTTGCCTGTTAGTATGCTAACGACTTTTATATAATACGGGAGATGATGAGATTTGTCTGCCTTTGTTATTTAGGAACGCGTTGTTTGTCGAAACCCGGATCTTGGCGGGGCGACCACGTGGTTGTAGCCATGGCGGGTTTTCGGTACCGCTTCCATACTCGCAGGCCTGAGCCTCCTTATAAAAGGGTACGAGCATACTCGCAATCATGGTCATCCATCCCCTTTTTCCCCTCTATTTGTTTTCCCAAACACGTATATAAGCTGTGGTTTGTTTGGTATTTATCTTGTATTTGCAGTTTTGAACTTCAGTTGCTTATATTTTGTGCCTACGCCTAAGGTGTGTAAAAATAAATGCGAAATGATGCTTATGTTGCGCATACACTGTGATATTGTTAGCGTAGTTATAAAATCGGATTGCTCCAGTTTCCGTTTCGTCTCTTCTCCGGCTTCCAGACCTGATAATTGTAGGTAGCCAATATTCTACTAACTACCTACCGTATATCCCACTAACGATGTCTTTTAATTGCATGAGCGCCACCTGTGTTTTGCAATCCAGTGAAAGTAGTGATTCATACTTTCTCATTTTCGTTGATCTCTTTGTGTTTTGAGATTCTGTGTTCTCTCTTACTAGCGAGTTAAAGACGAGTTTTGAATATATCGCTTGCCTATTGTTTTGAATATAATGTCTGCCTAAAGAAAACCCAACTTGCCATTTAAACGAGGCTGTGATGATTTATTCTTGACAAATGTTCAAAGTTGAGATTATCCGCATCTTGGCGTGGCAAGTTACTAACTTTGCAGCCATGGCGGATTAATCCACTTTGTACTTTGTTTATAAAAATCTGAGCCTTTCTCATTCACTTTTGGTGATAGCTGAACCGATGTGTAAAGGAAACATGTTATTATAGTTTGGCTATGATGGCGGTTGTGCGATGCCTTAGCGAGATGCTTCTGCTATGGCGGGTGGATTTTTTAAGTTATGATTGTTTGTGGTTTACGTGCTTTACTGTCACGTGTTTGGGAAAACAGATAGAGGGGAAAAGGAGGATGCCGACCTACATTTGGCTTGGCTTATAAAAGCACATATTTGCTATGATGAGTGTGTGTGTGTGTGTTTGTGTCAGTATTTGGGAAGATTCTGTTATGGCGTTTTAGAGAGAGGGTCAAATTAGCATGTGTGTGTTAAAGAGTCGCAAAAAAGCCTTTTTATATGAACGTGAATATTGTGCAAAACTAAAACACACCATATTCTGTTGTCTCTTCTTTTGCTTTGGCTGGAGCCGTTTACAGGGTGCTCTCTATGGTGAACTGAATGCCTGCAAGGCAGCAATACAGACGCATGCTTCAAAAATATCAGCAAGCCAAGGTTAGTAGACTAATTTTCCGAATGGGTCAATTTAGGCTAGGCATAGTTTGATATACCTGAAATAATAATCACTTAAACTATAGGGGTGTTTGGGATTGAGTTTTTAGAGTGTGTATGTTGACTTTTGATCCATTAGACCCGTTTCCCTTTAAACGCTTATGTTGGACCTGCTAGAGATCAAAATATTACCTGAATCGACCCATTCATTCGGAAATGACTCAATTTGGTTACCTCTATAAATTTGTATCAAGGGGAGAAAACTTGGTGTCCCGTGGAGTTTGTATTTTATTTTGGTTCAGGTGCTCTTTATTAATAATTCTTTTTTTTACATTTACAGTAAGCTGATTTGGAAAAGAACCGAACCCCTTGAGCCGTTAGCTCTTCTAAGGTGCCTCCTATCTAATCAGCAGCAAAGTACTTCTGCACCGGAAGGTACAAATGGCAGATCTAGCCGACACCTCTCAAGCAGGCTGGTGCTGTGTGCAGTAAGAACGCGGGAGTGTATAAATGTTTGTGTACATTTTGGAACGTGGTAGCGCGTTTTGTAGATATTTGTGAAGGCTGTTTGGAAATAATACACAGGCTGGCCATTAAACGACATGAAAAATCAGTACAAGTTCATGGTTAAACACGTTCAGCTTTGGAGCCTAGCATTTCATGAAACTTATCCTCGATGGATACATGGTGTTTATCTTGCTGCCATTGCCGCTTTTTATGCCAAGTATGTATATAGCCTCATCCCATGACTCCTTATATAATGTATTTTAGCAACTTATATCAGTAATCTAAACATCCTTACCACATGTTGTCATCATCGATAAACAAAATGAAAATTTTATCTTTTTGTTCCTGATGATTCTTTGGCACAATGTACTTTTAATTTGTCTACAAGATGTGAAATGGTCGTTAAATGTAATTTCTTTTATGTAAGTACAGGATACTTGCTAAGTAGATGTCACAGTTTTAATACTTTTACCTATAAGTGGGTTATGTTTTATGTTTAACAGGTCAAATGGGTTAACTTACAAGTTATAATTAAAAGAAACGGGTCGGACAGGTCGTAAGGCATTTGAGATATTGTAAAATCATAAGAGCATAAAGATAAATCCTCAATATAATACCGGCTACAGTTCCTATAACAACTTTCTTATTTAAGCATAGTTTATACAGGAATCTAAATTTTATTGTTTTGGTTTGCTAAAGATGTGTACTTTTAGAATATGCAGATTTGTGGGATGATTCACTACTACACCTGCACGTCTATATGTCTTTTTGCCCGCTGAAACTTATATGTTCGATTATATGTTTTTACAGGTGACTCAAGTTCAAGCATTTGGTTTCTACAGTTTGCATAGGATTCCACCGGTCACGGCAACTGTGAGGAAGCTATGAGGAACTCAATGAGGGGCTTAGACGGAGTGGGTTGTGAAAGTGCAAAATATCCAAAACGACACCCACCAACCGTCCCGCGATAAAATACTTACAGGTTTGATGTAAAGAACTTAACCTCCAATACAGTTGCATAGATGGGAAAATTCAGTGCATATGCTTTTTGGAGAAGTATTAGTTTTTGTTATATCGAAAAACAATGTTATCATGTACACTTGCTTAATGAATAAAGTTTTTCCTCAAACAAGTTGTGAAAGCAAAATTTGTTACAATAGCTTTCAAGTATTATCTCATTTTTTCATGTATTTGTTTACTTGAACAAAATACCAAAATTGAGAAAAATGTTTATCTAACTTTTTTTTTGTGGGGCATGTAACAAAATATCCCCATTTTTGAGAATTTATACAAAGTTACCATATAATTGCGAAGCACCCAAAAATTGTCCAGATTTGATAACAATGCTAAAGAAATGCAGTTTGCTTTCCACACAACGACGAAAGCAAATCTATTCATTCTGCTATCAACAACGACTCCCACCCATCGTCCCGCAGCGGAGCGCGGGCTGATATCCTCGTTACATATAAAAACAAACACTACCTTAGTTAAAAATAATATACCGCACAAAAAAAATGAATATACGCATGACAATGTGTGCTTTATTATTTAAATTTCGTACTTAAGTTTAAATAAACATTATACTTTGATTAACTAATAGCATTCACAGTAACACTTTAAACTTTAGAAAAGAGGCTAACCTTAATTCTAATTTTACAGATCTAAATGTAAAATATTCAGTTTTCATAATTAAAAAAAGTTTATATATCTCTACTATATATAAGGAGAAAACATCTTTTATTAAAACTTAAAAACTTAAAAAATGAGTAAATTTGAATTACTAATATACCCTTAGTTAAATATGATAACAACATCCACTATTTAGATTAATAGCTTAAATATTTTTTTAATCTTTAATTTTTTATCGTTTTTCGTATTAAACCATAAACTTTTTTTCTCAGAATGATTACAAATTGAAGCATAATTTTTTTGTCGCTATACACCGTCACTACACGCGGTTATTCGTCTAGTTTAACAAAACCTGCGTATACATTTAACCTATTTTATAATCAACTACTACTATTATTATTACCATTACTGGGTTATGATCAAATAAGGAAAATAATTAAAATGAGAATAATGCAAAATAACAAAAGCCTCAAATTTCAGATACACCTAAAAAAATAAATGCATTTTCATTAAAAAAATTCTTCTCATTTGAATTGTGTCTGCAATTACGTCTTACCCTTCTTATTTTAATCATTTTTCTCACTGGATCTATTCTCTATCATTACTATTTATTATTAAATTGACCATGATACTAAAATCAACACCAACGAACGACTACAAGTTATTATGTGTATGCACGAGATTACGTATAGCATATATAAACATTTATATTCAATGAACTTGAATTATTTTAATATATCAATTTAAACCACTCAAATAATAATATTCTTAAACAAAATTTGATCATGTTTTCATACCCGAGCAAATATAATTAAAATATTATAATTAGTTATAGTCATTATCTAAACCTAATCCGAATTTTATAACCCGTGCGTACATGGGTTAAAAAACTAGAATACGAATGATGATATTAAATTAATTATAGTATCAAAAATCTGTAGATGTACTGGATTATAAGTATAGAAAAGAAAGTAGTGCTTATAAGGGTGCGTTTGATATGGGTATATGGGAATTGGGTTATGGGTTTCATAGTGATTAAAGATGTTTGTTTAGTGGGCTCAGGAATGAAATTGGTATATCATAGCCATAGACTCATTACCCATCAATTTGGTGCCTATGAAATCGCGAACAAAGCCAAACCTTTTACCAGCTTTGGACCTCCTATCAGGAATAAAAGCATCAACCACAGTTCCATATTGTTTACATACCGTCCATAGCTCCTTAGCAGAAAACTTATCCGGAAAATTCGTGACAAAAATAGATGAAGAAAGTTTAGCTAACTCATCTTCCTTTGATCGATACATCCCCATAGCAGATCAGAACAAACAACGGAGTTATAAAAGCAAATCTCGAACAGAAAGGTTAGGGTTTTAAAAATAGGGTTTAAAAGAAAAGATTAAAAAAAGGATCATAAATCGATGAAAAATTAGAGCTTGGGAAATCAATTAGGTTTTGGGAAGGTGAAAAAATTGAAAAACGATTGATTTAGAACAACAACCTTAAACAAATCATGATCCAAATTGAAAAACGATTGATTTAGATCCAAAAAGATGAATTTTTTTAAGGGATCTAACACTTAATTTGTATAGATCCAAATTAAGGTGTATAGATCCAAATTAAATTGTATAGATCCAAAATTTTTTAAGGGATCTAACACTTAATTTGTTGTGCTATTGCTGATGACAATGATACGAATTCGTATAGATCCAATTTGTATAGATCCATTGTTTCCGTCCCTGGGTATTAGTATTAGGGTTTGATAAGAAGGGAAAAAGTACACAAAAAGTACGCAGAGGCTCACAGAAAATAATACAGAGACCCCAAAAAGTACATTTTTTGTAGGTCTCTTTGTCTTTTTATGTTGACCCTTGTGTACTTTTTCACTTCTTATTATTTGCTCTTGAACACAAAATAAAAAACCCCATAGTATTAAGGTGTTGTTTCACACTTTTGTATGTTGTCAAATTCAAAAAGTTTGTCAACCAACTCGAATGTGGAACAACAACGCATATAAATTCTCTAACTTTTTAAAAATTATAATTCTTAAATCACACTCACTTCTCTACTTTATATGAAAAGACAAGAACATTGTAAATACCCTAAATAGCAAAAAAAAATGGTAGTCCAATATCTAGCTAAAAAAACCGCTTTTCAAAATAGACCTATTATGGGCGACTTAACTTTCACATCGTTCAGTCTGCCACGATAAAGACAGTTTTTAATATTTTTTGTTTTACAGTACAAGACTTTTATGGTTTCTGTTTTGCATTTTTTTGACAGTTTTACTTGTTATTTAACAAAACAAAGACAATTTTTATGGTATTTCGCTTCGTATTTTTTTGTGTTTTAATACTTTTAACTTATCAAACTTTATAATTTTTGTTCCATTTTTTTATTTCTCAGTTTTATAATAAAAACAAAATTTTAAAAAATTTTAAAAAGTTAAAAAAAAAATTGTGGTGTGTGAATCCTAGTTTAATGATGTGTGAACCAATAATGCTTTTGTATTATTTACTTTTGTATTTGTACTCTTCAAGTTATACAACAGTTGCATGATATGTACTCGGGGCTTGGTTAAAAAACTTCACAAAACCGAGGTCTGAAATTATGGAACCTATTTACACACATTCACATTCAAACCTTTCACTAAAAAGGTAAGAATAAGAAAAAGGTCAATCTCATTCATTTAGGGATGAGTGATAGAACCAAAGAACCAGATTAACCGGGAATCGAACCGAAACCGAGAATATTGTGGGTGTTTTTAAAAAGGGTCTAGTGTTTTTTATCATAATTTTTAGATCCGCCACTACGCCAAACATAATGAATGTGTCAAAATCCTAGTAAAATTGATAAAGAGTTGACTTCAGATAAAAAAGGGGCCCAACTTTAAAAAATGAAAAAAAAAACCTCTAGTAAGCCACTATCCTTCAACCATAAATAAACATGAACAAAAAATCTTGTACTGTAACTTTTATTTAATCTTCGGCTTGTTGTCTCTACCAAAACAAAAGTTATACGAAATACTTTTCAAAACCAAATTCATGAAATATTTTATCTTTAGGAGTCACACTAAATAATCGTATATGAGTTTGGTTTTATCTGTGCTTGAAAATAATATAACAATATATAAATGGTTAATAATACTCAATTAACAATATATAACAAGTCACTTTAAAAGAAGTCTAGTTTTTTTACTAATTTCTATGCTGCTATAAAGGGGTTCTTTTCTTTAGGGAAACTTTTGGGTGAGGTTAATGCTACACTGATCAGCTTGGTTCCTAAGTCTTAATTATTAAATGTGTCGATTTAGGCATACATTCCCTATTACCCCCCCCCCCCCCCACCCCCCCCCCCCCCCCCCCCCCCCCCCCCCCCCCCCCCCCCCCCCCCCCAACTCACCATTCCATGTCTGTAATGTTATTTTATTCAAATGCATAAGCAAAATCCTCTGAATAGAATCAAAGTTGACTTTAAGTTCAGTTTGTGAATCAGATGTGCTTTTGCTTCTTTTCCGGCTAGAGCAATCACTAATTAACATTCTTCTTACCCAAGAGCTTCTAAAAGGGTATAATTGTATTAATGGCCCTAGGAGATGTGCTTTTAAAATTGACATACAAAAGGCCTATGATACAGTTAGCTGGGAGTTCATTAAAGATATCATGAGTAGATTTGGTTTTCCTTGTAAGATGATTGATTGGATCATGACTTGCATTTCTACTCCTAAGTTTACTATCTGTGTTAATGGTGAAAGATATGGATATTTCAAAGGTGGGAGAGGGTTGAGGCAAGGAGATCCAATCTTTCCTTATATTTTCACTATGGTAATGAAGATGCTTAACCTGATTGTGAAGAATGAAATAAGGAAGAATAATACCTTCAAGTACCATTTTGGTTGCAGACAATTGAAGATCAACCACTTATGTTTTGCAGATGACTTGATTATGTTTAGTCATGGTGATAAGGTTTTTGTGACAATCTTAAGGAATGCTCTAAATAAGTTCAGTGTTATGTCTAGCTTATACCCAAATCTTGGCAAGTGTACTATGTTCTGTGGTAGTCTAAATGAAGATGATAAGATTGAAATCAGTAGTATCATTCCTTTCAAAGAGGACGAACTTCCAGTGAGGTATTTGGGAGTGCATTTAGTTACAAAGAAAATTGGTGTTACTGATTGCAGAGTCAGACAAAAATTAAGTGATTGGAAGAACAAGGCTTTGTCATATGCAGGTAGAGCTCAATTGATAGCATCTGTTTTGGGTTCAATGCAAGTTTATTGGTGTTATGTATTCCTTCTTCCTAAGGCTGTTATGAATGATATTGAGAAGCTTTTCAAGAATTTTTTTTGGAATAATGGGGACAACTATAAAGGTAAAGAAAAAGTGGCTTGGTTGGAAGTGTGTAAGCCAAATGATTAGGGGTGGTTAGGTTTCAAGTTACTAGAGCTTTGGAACAAAACTCTCCTAGTAAAACATCTCTGGAATATTGCTTCTAGGAAGGAATCTCTTTGGGTAAAGTGGGTAAATGTAGTAAAATTTTCAAATAACAGGCAGTGTTTGGGATGTGCCTGCATACTAAAGATAGTTGGGGCTGCGAAATGTCTTCTTTATTTCTTAGCTATGTTGGATTGGGAATCATATGAGATACAAGATTGGGGATAGTCATAGCGATTGTGTATGGCATGATAAAAGGTTTGATGGCATATCTTTGTCAAGTTTATTAACTAAGAAGGAGATTTTTATGCTGGTTTTAAGGATCGGGACAAGCTAATTGGTGTTTTGGGTGACAATGGATGGAAATGGCCTCAACAATGGTTTATCAAATATCCATGGCTTGCCAATATCCAAGTGCCAATCCTTAGTAATCATAAGGATAAAGCTATTTGGGTTGATAATAATGGAAGTGAAAAGAGATTCACCACCAACATAGTTTGGAAGGATGTGAGAGGAAGTAGTGGGAAAGTTAGTTGGTATGATATTATATGACATCCGAACTGTATTCCAAAACATACCTTTATCCGTTGGCTTGCTGCTAAGTAAAAGTTAAGTACTCAAGACAGAATGGGTAAGTGGTACACAAACAAGAGATTTGTATGCAGTATGTGTAACAAAGAGCCTGATTCTCATGAACACCTTTTCTTTAAGTGTAAATATGCTCAGTACATTTGGAAGAAGATCTGTGATATGGCTAAGCTGAGGCTAAAGGAAGATAAATGGGGAAAGATTTTAGAAAGAGATGAGTAAAGGTAATAATCAAAGAAGTATTTGGGGTGTTATAAGGAAAATATGCCATGCTGTAAGTGTGTATTTTATATGGCAAGAAAGAAATAAGAGGCTTTTTAATAGTTGCAGAAGGGATGAGGATGATCTTTTTAAGATCATATGTGAAGAACTCAAAGCAAAGATGGTCTCAATCACTGTCAAAAATAATGCAAACATCATCCAGGCTGAAACGATTTGGAATGTTAAGTTTGCAAATAAATTATCATTAATTCAAGAGGAGAATTGATTGGAAGATTTGGAGTAAGTCTTGAATTGGAATGAGGAATGTTATAGCATGCTATGCTTCTTAAGGGGTGTTTGGCAATGAGTTTAAACATCTGAATAATGTACCAACTTGTGGTAGATCAGGTTGTACACCTACAAATATGTGTCTCATTCATTGATTTAAGCTCTCTACATCAGATGGCTTTGTAATTTGGTAGCTTTCTCTGTGCATTGTTCTATAGGTTCCAATCCAATTTGGCCATGGGTGGAAATTGTGATTGTTTCTCTATCTGAACATGTTAGTAGGGGTTGCTACCATAAGGTAGGTTTCTTGGTGTGAAGGGTAAGAGGGATTGGTGTGGTGTAAGTAGCCAGAATAGAGAGTCATGAAAGATGGGGCTTCTTGGTCTTGGCTTTACATCACTGAAGGAGGTAAGGCAGGATTCTAGGTGAGGGTGAGTGTTCCCTGGCTAGTGATGCCATGTCCTCTTTTCTCTTTTTGGGTATGTTAGTGGGGAGTAGCTGTTAACTAACTCAAAGGGGCTAATGACTTATAAATGTAGCTAGTTAGGTATAGCCCCTCATTTTTAGAGATTGGGTGATATTCCTTGCTTGATGATGCCCAGTTTATGGCCCTTTTTATACTGTGGATGCTGGTTGAGTGTTGTAAGGGTTCCATGGATTGGGAAATGTAGTCAAGAAGGAATGGTGTTGGTGAATAATGGTGAACAAGCTGAATTGAGTGTCTGATATCTCAAATATGTCAGACAAATCTTAGTATGGTGTCCGAGATATGGATAGTTGTATTAGTCTGAATGTTCTGTTTGCTAGTATGAGTATTGGGCATGTTCATACTCTTTTCAATATTTGTTGTAACATTGTTATTGATTAATATAAATTCACCTTTTTCAACAAAAAATTGTTATTATTAGTTGATATATCTTTGTATACTAATTTTTATTATTTAAATAGGCCTATGTGTATGTATTAAGCCTAGCCCGCATAATAGACTTAAGAAGAATGTGTACTCCAAGTGCATCGGTATGAATTTTTAATCATAATTCAAAAAGAATAAAATAATATGTAAAATGAAGATTAATAACATTTCGTTATGGCAATAAAGGTATTATTATAATTATCTCTTGAACTATAACAACTTACTAGCTTATAAACCCGTGAATTTCGCGGGTAGCAAAATATAAGTTTTATTTATAAACAAAAAAATATTCATTTATGATCTTGTAGGTACTTTATAAATAAATCGTTTTCAAAATAGACGTATTTTACTTAACAAATCAGTTTTGAAATCATGAATAATGAGTAGTAGTTAGTCGTATTATAACAACTTCTTATAAATGAACATAAAAATCCACAAACATCATGTTGAAGGAATATCAAGTAGAAAACCCGTCAAGAAGCACATATAGTAAACAAATTAGCGAATTGACCCGTTATTTCCATTCAAATATCTATATAAATAATTCATGTAGTCATGTAATCAAATTCAACCATATAAAGTGGATGACAATAAATCAATATCACGAATAATTAATTACTACAACAAAAAACAAAAGTCGAAGTTCAAAACCAAAAACTATATATTTTTGTCTATGTTCATGATTAATTATTGTCACAACTAAATTTAATTTTGATATGAAACATTAACATTAAAAAAATTAAAAAAAATATTTAAATGAAATCAAATGAATATGTAACTTATTTTTAGGAGTGTTGTTACACAAATTTCAAATGTGCCTTGCTGCAAGTGTGTATTTTATATGGCAAGAAAGAAATAAGAGGCTTTTTAATAGTTGCAGAAGGGATGAGGATGATCTTTTTAAGATCATATGTGAAGAACTCAAAGCAAAGATGGTCTCAATCACTGTCAAAAATAATGCAAACATCATCCAAGCTGAAACGATTTGGAATGTTAAGTTTGCAAAGAAATTATCATTAATTCAAGAGGAGAATTGATTGGAAGATTTGGAGTAAGTCTTGAATTGGAATGAGGAATGTTATAGCATGCTCTGCTTCTTAAGGGGTGTTTGGCAATGAGTTTAAACACCTGAATAATGTACCAACTTATGGTAGATCAGGTTGTACACCTACAAATATGTGTCTCATTAATTTATTTAAGCTGTCTACATCAAATGGCCTTGTAATTTGGTAGCTTTATCTGTGCACTGTTCTATAGGTTCTAATCCAATTTGGCCATGGGTGGAGTAGGTTTCCTCGTGTGAAGGGTAAGAGGGATTAGTGTGGTGTAAGTAGCCTTGAATAGAGAGTCATGAAAGATAAGGCTTTTTGGTCTTGGCTTTACATCACTGAAGGAGGTTAGGCATGATTCTAGGTAAGGGTGAGTGTTCCTTGGCTAGTGATGTCATGTCGTCTTTTCTCTTTTTGGGTATGTTAGTGAGGAGTAGCTGCTAACTAACTCAAAGGGGCTAATGACTTAGAAATGTAGCTAGTTGGGTATAGCCCCTCATTCTTAGAGATTGGGTGATATTCCTTGCTTGATGATGATGCCCAGTTTATGGCCCTTTTTATACTGTGGATGCTGGTTGAGTGTTGTAAGGGTTCCATGGATTGGGAAATGTAGTCAAGAAGGAATGGTGTTGGTGAATAATGGTGAACAATCTGAATTGAGTGTCTGATATCTCAAATATGTCAGGCAAATCTTAGTATGGTGTCCGAGATATGGATAGTTGTATTAGTCTGAATGTTCTGTTTGCTAGTATGAGTATTGGGCATGTCCATACTCTTTTCAATATTTGTTGTAACATTGTTATTGATTAATATAAGTTCATCTTTTTCACCAAAAAAATTGTTATTATTAGTTGATATATCTTTGTATACTATTTTTTATTATTTAAATAGGCCCATGTGTATGTATTAGGCCTAGCCCGCATAATAGACATAAGAAGAATGTGTACTCCAAGTGCATCAGTATGAATTTTTAATCATAATTCGAAAAGAATAAAATAATATGTAAAATGAAGATTAATAACATTCCGTTACGACAATAAAGGTATTATTATAATTATCTCTTGAACTATAACAACGTACTAGCTTATAAACCCGCGAATTTCGCGGGTAGCTAAATATAAGTTTTATTTATAAACAAAAAAATATTCATTTATGATCTTGTAGGTACTTTATAAATAAATCATTTTCAAAATAGACGTATTTTACTTAACAAATCAGTTTTGAAATCATGAATAATGAGTAGTAGTTAGTCGTATTATAACAACTTCTTATAAATGAACATAAAAATCCACAAACAACAAGTTGAAGGAATATCAAATAGGAAACCCGTCAAGAAGCACATATAGTAAACAAATTAGCGAATTGACCAGTTATTTCCATTCAAATATCTATATAAATAATTCATGTAGTAATGTAATCAAATTCAAAAAATATATTTTTTAAATGAAATCAATGGAATATGTAACTTATTTTTAGGAGTGTTGTTACATAAATTTCAAATCTAGCTATTAGTGACATCACTAATGATGTCATTAGTGATGTCATTTGTGACATAAGCAACATTTTAAAAAGATTTTGTTTTATTATATATATATAGTTATAGAAGATATAGATACGGATACTTTTTCTGAAAGGCTAAAAGCTCTTTTTCTCCCGCATCGATAATGGAGGAGAAAGTTTGCCTCCTAATATGGTGTGTAGGATAAGCTTTTATAAATTGAAAATTGAAACTTGTATGATGTTGTTAGCTTGTTGCGTTCGAGGTTTATATAAGTTTTCAATTTTCGTCATTCTCGGACTAGCTTTATTTTCGCCATTCTCGGACTAGCTTTATTCCCGTGCTTCCAATTTACTGTATATAAGTTTCAACGTTATTCCAGTGCTTCCAATTTATATTAGTTTCCAATTTTTGTCATTCTCGGACCACGACTTACTCAGCAACCTTATTGATACACCTTTGAAACAACCATTCAAACAATTTTTAATGAGTTTATCAACAACCTTAGCATTATTCTCGTGCATTGCATCGAATAATACATTATTTACGACTTACTCACAACAACCTTATTGATACACCTTTGAAACAACCATCCAAACAATTTTTAAGGAGTTTATCAACAACCTTATTGATATATTAGCGACTTTAAACCTTTTCAATAACCAATGCAGGGTAATTTATTTTACTAACCAAGTCTGTTGAATATACGATTAACCTTATTAGCAACTCCATTTTACTTGTTTCGATCACCATGTTGGAAACCATCACTACTACAAAAAGCATTTATTAGAACAGACAATTTAAAATAGTGGTTATATTTAACCGCTTTAAAAAAAATAAAAACATTATTTAGAACGGTTATATTCTAAACCGCTGTAAATAACTAGTTTTTTTAAACGGTTCTCAGTTTATGGACACTATATGGACATTATTTAGAACGGTGCATACCG
This sequence comes from Tanacetum coccineum, assembly GCA_026074375.1. NCBI lineage: Eukaryota > Viridiplantae > Streptophyta > Magnoliopsida > Asterales > Asteraceae > Tanacetum > Tanacetum coccineum. Next base: position 29,083 of record BQNB010025958.1, read on the forward strand.
TTCCAGAAACTTTCTTTCTTTATTTCAAAAAATTTCACCTCACAAATAAGCGGGATTTTTCCCTCCCTTTGTTTTTTCATCATTCCTTCCCTTTAATCTATTATTTGTTCCACATTTTTTCTTTCACTTCTTTATCTCTACAACAAGATAGTGTATTCTTCCATTTTTTATATCTATAACAACTATCTAATGATTTTCATATGTTTTATTTTTTGCAGATCTTGAAGAACATATATTTCATTCCTTAAATACACTCAAGATTTCATATGTGTTTATGATTCATTCATTTATTCAGAAGGTATTTTTGAAGGGTTTTTGTTTTGTTATATATTTGTTGGTTTCTTATTTGTGTTTCATTTGCTCTAAAAAAATTGTTATACTTACTGTAATTTGTGACTCTTCTCTAATGTAAGATAAATGTTTGATACACTCACACACAATTCAGATTTGAGGTAATTCAGATTTGAGGTAATGAATCTACTCACAACGTCCACTGATGTTGTCATGTTGATCGCATAACTCTGTACCCACTAGAAGATCAACAAAATATTAAAAATAAAAAGAAACACGCATACATCAATTTCTCTTAGATGGCAAGATTGTCAAAATCTATAAGGATAAATGACCAATACAAATCGCACCAAATAAATACTTGAATTGTCAACGTCTTAAAATGAATAGTCAAACCATATATATATACTTTTTAATTTTTGACACCTTTTTTAAAACGGTTCCATATTAATGTTGTAAAAGATGCACTTATTTAAAGCGGTTGAAAACCGTTGTAAAAAAACAACCCCATTATTTACTACCCTCTATTATAAAACGGTCAAAACCCGCTCTAAAAAATGCAAAATAACCGTTGTAAAATACAGTTTGTGTACTAGTGCATATCTTTTAAATAATAATTTAGCATTGGTAACAGCATGTTGGATGTTGCATAAACTAAAAATACGAGCTGCTATATAAGTTCCAAACTTTTCGATCTCTATTTGAAATATTAAGGAGTCTGTCTTCTATACGTTAAATATGGAATATTCAGAATTCTATATTTAATGTCTCAGCCTTTATAATTTATAGTGTTTCAAACAATGTGAAACAAAGTTTTTATTTTTGAACGACGAATTTTATTGAGAGAAAAAAAACTAGCAAGGAGTTAGAAAATAGAAAAAAAAAAGCAATGTGAAACAAAGTAAAGGTGCATGTTTATTAAAATTTTACTCAACCAATTTGATACAATTTTAGTCAATATCCTTTGAAACACTTCTACTTATGATTAATCTATTCTTGCTTATAATTGACATTGGTATAAATGAGCTAATGCTCATCAAAATTATACGATATAGTTTTAAACTTCAGGATAAACTATCGTGCCACTAAATAACTTTGTTTGAGTTTGATATCAAATTTTCTAATAGCTTCAAAAGATAAAAAATAACTAGTCGGTACAAAAAGAAAACAAACGATGTAGATCAAGATTTTTACACAACTTTTTGCTTCATTACTTTTTCTTAAGAACGTCGTCACACATGGGGTAAAGAGAAGAACTTTTGCTTAGTTGTATACATTGGTTTACATATTTTATACATGTTGAGATCGGTATTGTGTTGTTTGGTTTCTCGGGTTGGATGTTGTTAAGCAAAAATAATAAGATCTACTAGAGAACATAACAATTCGCATTAATCACATCAAAAAATACGAGTCACAAAAACTTAAATACCGGAGTAATTACGTTACAAGACATATACCGACGACAAAAAGTTGACGACGTGTATGAAATAGCCAAGTAATGTAAATTTATAATACAATCAACTTAATTATACTGCGGCTACATAATACTAACACCAACTTATTGAAAACATTTACACTACAACATATAACCAACCAAAATGTTTTGTGTTCAACCCATATGGGACAAAAAACCTTTCGTCATACAAGTTTTGACAAAAGTGATAAACAACACAAGCACAATACCTTTGTGAAGTAAATAAAACCAGCTACTGAGCAAAAAGTAGAAAACTTTGTGTCAATACTTTGGGTAAATAGGACTAGATATGAACGTGAATTTTGTGCAATTCCTTTGGATTTTATTACTTGTGATAGTGTTTCTTAGGGATGTGTCCTAGAAACCTTTGTTTTTTGATACAATTTGGGATATAATATCCGAAGCACCAATCTTATATATTTGTACCGATCTAGCTGTTGCTTTTGCCGGAGCGAGAGCAAGTATAGCTGCTAGAGATATATACTTTAAGTGAAATTGAGAGATATCCAGCTTGCTGAAGAGTATGTTAAGTTTCGGCATTGAGGAGAAAAGGGGAGTATGGTGTAACACCGGTGGAACTAGCGGCGGATTATAAGAAAAATTAGCATCTTAGAAGGATCTTAAAATCCTGATTCGGTCCTACGATTCCGATTTCACGAAGACAAAAATGATCCTAAATAAAATCATATTCTTGATAACCTTGCTACGTTGCTACTTTCTATTGCTGCAATGTTCGACCAAATAAAACAATAACATCGCGATCTTCATAACCTTGCTACGTTGCAACGTTGATGGTACTGCACTCTGACTTTCAAACCAACCAACAGTCACATAACTACATCAAACATGTGACTGGATAATGGTCACTTTTTTTTTGACAAGAATTTATCCAGAGCGTCAAATGATACATGTATCTTTTTCAGCTATGATTATATTTTCATGTTAGAGTATGATGCTTGTAGCAGACTTTAGAGAATCCCGTAGGAATCTTGTTTGAAAGTCTTGCATTTGATGTACGCTTTGGATTTGGCTTTCTTGAGGATCGAGATGAGATTTTATGGACCCCTGCGTGGGCTTAAGATTGTAATAATTGGCGACTATATGCTGTGTTCTTGATTTGGGACATCACTCAAGGCTGAGGTTGATGGTCATCATGACACCTTTCATTTATGCAATTTAGTTTTTTATATCTTGTATCTTGTGTTTTGATTGATCATTATGTTGCACTTCCGTGTTTCCGCCTATGAGGGGGTGTGACACTTTACTTAAGAAAATGATGTTTAATTTATATTCTTTTGATGTTATAACAATCAAGAGCTCAAACCGCATGCCATTATTTCATACAAGTTTTATACATTTGACATCTTCCGGATGTAAGAGTTCATTTTCTTAGTGTAAGTTTGTAGCTAATCTTAGTGATATGTTCAAAATGTCATATCTTGGAAATTATATATTTAGTCTCATAGTAACAGAACAATTGCGCTTACAATAATGATGCCCCCCCCTCCAACTTGCTGCCTTGGGCTGTCGCCCACCTGCCCCAATTAACTCAATGGCCGGCTCTGCCTAGAAATGAGCATGGTCTTAGTTCAACATGCATCTCTACAAAAAAATGGCTTTCAGAAAGAGGTTCAAGAAAATATTACATGTACTCATGAGCGATTCTCGTTATTTTTATACGTGCAAAATCGACTAATTGTTGTTTTAATAGATCATAAACACAAACCACAAGTAACATTCCATCAAAATTTGTATTCATGATGGAAGGATTTACATAGTTGTGGAAGACAAACGGGTAACAAGCTGCGCCGCTAGCCCTTTTTTGATAGCAAAACCAATACGTTTAAAACCCACATCCGTGGATCTAGGTGTCATAACATTGCTGTGCATAACCCGTTGACTACTCGAAACCAAGTTTGCGAACAAAATGAGGAACATGGTAAGCAACGCCATCGCCAAATTTACTAACAAAAACACCCCCAAGTATATTTTCCATGTCATTTGTATTAGTAGAATAAAACATAAATTTTGAAGAGTAAATTTACCAGAATCATTAATAACGAGCAATGTTGACCGATTTGCATGTCTTGCCGTAAGTATATTGCATATGCAGTGTTTTGTTCTTTGATACATACAACTCGTATTCACAAACAAACAAAAAGATTATAAAAACGATAACAAGTTATCTTTGCCTATCAATAATTGAGTTTTTTCCCCTCTTTTTACTTTTGTTTTCCCAGCACTCTCGTAATCACCTCTCAAATAGTATAATTGACAAAAGTTTGGTTGTCACTGTACAAATGCGGCTTCAAGAAAATGCTTTATACACTACGCTTTAATTACTCGGTGTCAATAATACATATCCCAGAATTGTCCTCTTTTTGTTAACAAAATTTTATCCCAACAAAATTAACAATACCACACTAACCAGCTGACTATAGTACAAATTAATAAAAACTACACAAAAAGTATTTGATATCTACCTTTAAACCAAATTATCACAACATTTTATCATCATACCAATCTATGGAGGATGTCCAACTCAATACGTTTTAACAAAGCCTGGCGTTTTTCTGTCTCCAGACCTTTGTGGATAACAATTCTCTAGTATTATAGTTCAATTTGTACAGTCATTTTACCCTAGCTTCTCTCAGGAACATTAACATTATCGCGCGAGTCTCCAAAAAAGAGCAAAAGATAAGATAAAAATTTTTAACTACGTCAACCATTAATGGTAATCTTTAGAACAACTTGATTCTCAGTTGATCTCTCTTTTTGAAACTTATTTAGATTTGAGTGTAAAGAGAAGAATTATGTTTACTTATATACATTCGTGAGTACCATGCGTTATACACAGTTGACTTGTATCTTTTTTTGAACGGCAAAAACATTTATTACGAAAAACTACAAGATGCTAAAAGATAACATATAGTACACACAGGGCTTTTAAGGCGCAAGAAACTCCCAGTTTAACCGAGACTATATTGGTGGTTTTCTAGCGTTGATGTTGTTTATGGAAAAACAACCTTCAAAGTCCGCGGATACTTCAATGTTATCAACAAATTTCTCAACTTTTTTCATCTATCATAATGAAGAAGTCCTTATCTTCTTTATGGTTTTTTTAAATATTCGTAGGCCAATTATCATGAATCTCATACGAATAAAGTATTTTGGTTTCTAGTCTAGCTAGGTTGCAATTTGTCAAAACAGTATATAAGATTTGTTACTAGGCATATGGTTCTAGATCATGGAGTTAATTGTGGTTCTAATATCTTACGTATTTGTCATAATGCTTCGATGAAATTTCAACCTAATCTTGTTCTGGTCTCGTGTTAGAGGGAATTGTAACTTCAGAAGTACTAGTTCTATACTATGTCTATACCAAACACTAATAACCCTTAATATCATTTACTTTTCCTTATTTACATGGTTTTTAATCAACTGCGAGCTAGACTTAATCTCAAAGCGCTACTCATTTATTATTTTAACTTTTGAAGGGCTACAAAAAATTGCCGTTGATTTGGTGTTTTAGTTAGCGGTCCAGTGATTTTTTCTGATCTTTTTTTGTTATTATTGAGAGATGGCTCTTTCTTCCATTAGGCAATTTGTATCACTATTTCATGACGATTATAGTACTTTTAATTTGATTTCGTTCATTCACATGAAACAATATATGTATGTTCTTATTTCGAGCTGAACCTTTAGAGCATACTGTGTGCACGAATTGTAGGGTTGATTGGTGCTCTACAAATCCCCATAACAGCAACCGAAACAGAAACTCCCACCCAAAGTTATTGTGTCTCGCGCCAAAATCACCAGTCGCCATTTTTGTGTGTGTTGTATTTTGGCTTATTGATTAAGTGTGAACGAGAGTGTCCTTATAACTTGCTTTTTCATATAATCAAGGGAAAAAAAAAAAGGGTTTTTTTTTAAAGTCCCCCCAAAAAAAAAAAACATGTTGTCACTTGTGTATGCCTTCTAACTAATATGGTAGTCAACTTTTATTTAAAGAGCTTGATGTGTTTTGTGATGTACTTAGTGACGTAATTTTATTTCTGAATTAGCAATAATCTTTTTGTTTCACAAACAACTTGTTAGATGCTTCTATCCCACATTGGTCAAATAGAAATTTTTGGCCTGATTCATAGTGGATACACCTGTCATGTAGCCATAAGTCAAATGATTGATGGTCGTATTCCAAAATTTACGGTTTATACCATCATCGTATGGTCATATATAGCTTTTTGTGTCTTGATAAATATATGCAAGCTGCAACTCAGATATATGAAACCTTCTAGAGCAACTTCGATAAGATCATTTAATGGAATTTTAACTAATGTAGATTAAAATTCATTCAACGAATACGCATAACATAGTGTCTACATTCACTTGATGTTCTATACGGCCTTTGTAGAACTATAGTGTACGGATACAAGAGTGAGGTGTTGTAGTAGTAAATAACGTGTTTATAAAACTGTGAAAGAGACATCGTTGCTTCTTCATTTTTTAATAGTTTACTTATCCGTTTTAAATATGAGTGCAAGTAAAACAAAAATTATTATGGGCTATTTAACGCAAATCTTAATAACCATAATGAATAATACCACTCGTGCAAGCAGCTTGTTGACAGGCTAAAAATATCTGTTATCGCGGACTTGCCCGCGATTTGACTATTGAGCAGAAGAAAGACATTGGATGATGACATTGATAAACAAAGATACTTTTGTAATTTTATCAAATAGATAAAATATATAAAACAGGAACAACAAATCACTAATAACCAGCAACACCATGAAATTATAACCGAACTTTCAGTCTTAGGAATGCTCTCGATAAACCTTTCAATTAGCTTATAGTATAAAAACACGAAAAGCTACACCAATAACCAGTATCTATCTGTTACTAAAATAATGTTTTCTCATAGTTTCATAAGACAAACAATATATAAAGAGAACATAAATTTTAGTATTTGTGTTTGATTACATGCTTACAGCAGTCAGCAACAAAGAATTTGTGTCTCTTAAGCAACTTTTTTAAATATTTTTTGTATGAAGTGTGCCCAAGCAAACAAATTAATTCTGTATATATATTGCAGGAGATGCGACGGCGTTCATTCCAGGTGAATGCAAGTATTATATATGGCCTGATTAATTTCCAGGGAAGGTACGTATAAAATTCTAAAAATTTACACCATACTTCCCCAGATGTTTATCCTTGACTAGTTTTAATACAAAATGGTGGCTTTTTTATAGACCTTTGATATTTAAACCATTTGTGAGTTCTGTCTGGTTACTTACTTCTAACCATTGTGGTTTGCTTGTTTCTGGTTTAAGTAGTACAAAGTCAACAGCATATGTTCTATTCTCCTAGACATGAAGCTATATGTGTAATAGTGTATGACTCAACTAAAAGCAACCATTGTGTTTGCTTGTTTGGTTTAAGGGTACAAGTAATGCATATGTTTCTACTAGTCATGAGTCTTGGTTTAACCGCGAAGGTTTCGATGAGCTCATTAATTCCGAGTTGTCCAATCCAAGTTTTTTGTCTTCTCACGCTAAACTCAAAGCTCTGAAACAAAAAATCAAACTTTGGTATACCTTGAACAGAAGCAAAGATAGCGCTCTCAAAAATAATTCCTTAATGACTCCAAACTTTGGACAACAAAATAGATGCTGGTCAAGCCACAAACGAGGACCGAGAACATCGCATCAAACTTCTTCAAGAGATCGATAAACTAGACAAATTAGAGGCTATGGATTCGATTCAAAAGGCTCGCATTAAATGGACTTAAGGCGATACGCGAGAACCACTAATTTTTTCCACACTTAATCATCCAAATGAAGACATAATTCCATCAATGGTATCATGCATGAAGGAAATTGGATCACTGATCCACAGCAAATCTAGGAGGTTATTCTTAACTTTTTTAAGTTTAAGTTCCAAGCTAATGATTCTTCTGTCGAATTTCCATCGACTATCACCTCTTCTAGGTTGGATGTTTGTGATCGTGATTCTTTAGAAGCTGACGTTTCTATGGAAGAAATAAAGATGGCAGTTTGGGGATGTGGAAGTGAAAAGCCGCCCTCCCCGATGGCTACACCTTCGGCTTTTTGTCAAAAGTATTTGGACTTTCAACCAAACGCTAATCTTTTGACTTTGTGGTCCTCGTTACTTTCTACCTGAAAGATGCCCCCCGCACCACCTCACGTTAATCACTCTTATCCCCAAGGTCCCCCTCTAACCGATTCTCATCACTGAATTTCCGACCTATTTCCTCTCATATGGTAACCACTACAAAGATTATAGCAAAAAGTTCTCTGCTAATAGATACGCTTTCTCCAAATCGTAATTCCGGCTTTATACCATTCATATATGAAGACGAATCACTTAATGAGTGTGTTAGGATTGTCCTTCCATAGTTTTGCATAGGTGAACAAAACAACTCGTATTCACCTCGTTTGTCAATTGTGTTTAATTAAGTGCTATAATAACAAAATATACCGATAAAAACTCAGGTTATGGTAAATTCGATTGATAAAAGACTTGGACACTTTTACAGCGTCCATGACATTATTTTCTTATCGTCTTAAAAATTCCACGATCATTGCAACGCCGTTAGTGAATAGTGCCTTTAAAAATAAAAATGTCTTCAATGCAATTCCATGTCAGAAATATATATCGGTACACATCAAACACCTTTAAGACCACATTATCAGACAAGGGTGGGACCCACGTTATAAAATATAAGTGGAACACAGTGAACCGGCTCCACCTACGCCACCGCCAGTTATAGATAACACAAGACAACCTCTGATGAGTGACACAGACCACGGTTACTTTAATGATCTTAGCTATATTCCTCCGAATAATGAACACAATGCGAACACAACTCGAATCGAGACATATTGTGAGTCACACAAGTAACGAATCGACCGAAAAAAAGCTACACTAACACGTTTCTTACAAGAGTTATATGTCACGTGCCAACGAGGCGAGACTTGTACGGGCTAACCCCAACCACGTTGAGACTATGTGACTCGATTAGACTTTATGGCAAAGTTTACCTATTTTAAGGCTAAAGGTAGATTGACTGATTCTATATTAATGAAATAAGTTAGTAGTTTTTCCACACAAAACTGTATTCCTATTTCTTCTAACATCAGTAAAGGATTCAAGCTCCCACCGTCATACTATGCAATAAAGAAACATTTAATAAACGATCGGTTGGGTACTAGTTCGCGATAACAATGCTTCTGTTGAACACGATTGTTGCTTATCTCGGGGAGACAATAACAAAGATTTGGATTTCTACTGTCCCGTGTGTAATACGATGTAGAATCTGGATAAGACAACGTACACGTCGGGGAAGAAAGTTCCTAAAAAGGTGTTGCGTTTACTTCCGATCATTCACTACCCGACAACTTTTTGTACAAGTCTATCACACTGCAAAGGATATAATTTGCATGCTACTGGAAAACTGTACGTGAGCCCGTAAGAAAGCAACACCCGGTTGATGGTGGATCATGGAAAAATTTACACCAAGTATCCAGATTTTTGCAAAAAGAACCAAGAAAATTTTCAAAACTAGTCTGTTCGGCTGCTGAACGGTTTCACATCCGTTTTGGACCTTAGTCAGGCCCTAACAGCATGTGGCACGATGATCATTGACAAACATTTAACAACTGCCCTCTGAGGTTAATGTAAAGAAAAAGCAGAGTTTCTTTTATGCTGACTTGTTAATTCCTGGCCCTAAATCCACGGCAAGGACATTGATGTTTATGAGCCTTTGTATGAAGGACCTGAACAGGTTTTACTATGGGACCGAAAATGGTCGATGACTAAAGACTAAGCACTAGCCATAAGTCTCAATAAAAAAAACAAAAAAAAACACACCAGAACACTTTCAAGTTCCAAATTGTGAGCCCGAGGTTTATGGCCCATCAAGATTATTCCTGCTCGAACGTAGTTTCTACGTCTGTGGTAGACACAGGTGCGCAAGGATTTACAAGGCATCCCTACACATGTAATGAAGACACTCCATCTGTTCGAGCGCGTAGTTAATCAAAGATAGCTTCAGCTAGATTGGACACAGAAGATTCTTAAAGAAGCCACCATAAATTGAGGCGTTCACGTGAATTCCATGGCCAAAACCTGATAAAACAGATCCCACCTAAAGACATTTGGTCGGGATATGTAATACCCTGGCTCCACTTGAGATCAGATTGCCAACGCGTGTGAAGGGTAAACATCCGAGGTCTATGAGGGGTGTGAAAGATAAAACCAAATGTCATGTCGACTTAATAGACTAAATGGTCTTAATTTTTACGAGCTTGAGTATTGTCCTTTTTTTCACTAAGACACAATTTAGACATCATGCATATCCAAAAAAAGATGGGTTGAGGCCATCTTGAACGACTTGTTAATTAATGATAAATAAAGACACACCAAGGCCAAGACACGAAATTGCAAATGTGGCGGCCATTCTCGAATGCTTTATGGCCCCGGACCAACACCAAAAACGGGAAGTCTTGAAGCCTCAGGCTGCGTATTCTTTCACACAGAGAACCGAAAAAAGTTTGTCAGATACATCAAAGGAGTTAAACTACCAGATGGGTTCGATCAGCTTCAAGCACAAGTGACCGATACAATGATACCAATATAACGGGCCTCGAAGTCTCATCGACTGTCATATAATGAATAGCAGACGTTTACTTTCCTTACGACTTCAAAATTTCTTGCCCGATAAGAAACGCAAAACCATAATCGAGCTATTTGCATTGTTTAAGCAAATAGTGCTCTACCACTTTGATGGAGGATGACATGACTGTAAGCTCATATCAAGGTTGGTCGATATTCTGAGTCGAGCTTGAGCTCATGATATCCTCTGCTCTCTTTGAGACATAATGGATTTCACTCATGTTTTTCATATCTTTACCTATAAAGGACTCTTGAAGGCGGCCAATTCGAGCCTCAGGAGGATGTATCCATTTGAAAGACTACATAAGAAGCTAAAGGTTATGTCTAAATAAAACGCTAAGCCTGAAGGTTGCGATCTTGCGGTGGGTAGGTGACGAAGAAGCAATGACTTTTCAGTTTACTCATTATTTATCGGGCGAACGTATACTTCGAAATTTAATCGTCCCGCCATAATGTGGACCTCTCACCCCAACTGTCTGTTTCATAGTGTTTCACGGAATTAAAACGATTGTTTTTACGGTCGGTTTAATCGGTTTGATGCCCAAGAGTTCTGAGAAAAAACGTGAATGGTTATGCTACTCACAACATGTCCTGAGATCGACGACATACCGTCCCAGTTCATGAAGTACGCGTTTTTCCTTCTTATTTGAACTTCTTTTTCTTAATCTTATCATCGACACTTATTCATAATACCATAACCTTCTTCAAACTTTATTTCCTACAAAGACATAGCAAGAAGAATCCCCGACTGGTTGGGACAGCAGGTAACAACTTAAGACTAATGTTGTGTATATTAAACTGTACAACAAATACCAAATATCATATTTTGCGATTTCAGATACTAATCCTATCTTCGTCATAGATCCGTCAACGTTCACGTAGAGCAATGACCAAAACCCATAGGTTTGCATAAACCAACGTGTTATTCGCTGGCTATGACCATCATGGGACCCAATCTCAGTAAAACTCTTTGCGTATCGACAGTGTGATGTATGTCGTAGCACAGCCGCAAGATAGAACGACGCACAACTCCAACACAGGCATTTGTTCCACCTGCGGCCCGACGGAAAATGTATTTACTGGTCAGCTTCAAACACAAATCTCTGACGTTTAAGTATTTTCTCTGTTGTTCAAAGCTTGCGTTAGTTCCGAGTTAAGTTTTCGACACACTAGCAACAAGGACGTAAAGTCTCACAAAACTTGTCCTTAAGAAAACAACATACCAAAAATAACGACTGCAGTCTGTAGAGGCTTAATACAAGATGTACCAATACATTCTCGTAACACAAGTCAAACAAGTCTCTACCATTGAAGGATAAAGACCAAACCCCACTGGAAGATCTCGAACCATCGTAATTCATAAAAAGTTATTCGAGGGGTGTCATCGTAGTAGAGGACGATCCTTATATTTATACATTTCGACAACTCATTGATCTCCACTTTCTACAGTTTGAAATCTGACTTGGATAATGCGACCTAGCATACTAGATGGTCATCAATGTAGGTTAACGCACCGCCAGATATCATTGATTCCTTATGAAGACGATGATTATTATATGATGATGAAGACTCCATTCCAATATGATTCCTACCAGAAAGTCATGATGTTGCGAAAGACCTCATCAATGTTGAAAATTATGAGGTGCTAAAAAAGTTCTATTCTAGTGAAGAAGAAGATTGATCATCTGAGTTGTAACTTCAAAATACACTTATATATTTGAAATGACTGACAATGAAATTGTTGTAGGATTGTTTCAATGTGCTATATTTATACGAGACATGTATGTATTTGGATCGTGTCTGCATGCTTATATTATTTGTTTCATGAATTCTATATTTATGCTAATTGTACTTGTACAGACATCCATCAGCAGATGTTGCAGTCCCCACGGAGGTGACCGGTAGCGGGATGATCGACCCCCATCACACGTTGTACCCACCGGTTACGGGCGTTCTATTGCTAATAAAAGTAAGAAATTTCAGGATTATTGTAATAACAAGCATAAATTTGATACATATATGAACTCTTGTATGCCTGAATTTGTATGACTATTAGTCACTAACCTTGATTTTGGCAGGCAAAGGGTCAAAACGAAAGCGCCCAATTCTTGGGCGGCAGGGGAAGCGGCAGGCTGAATACCCCTACCAAACCCGGAACCTTTGCGCTAAAGCAACATCGCGGAAGCTAAAGGCCCCGTCTCGATCAGTTTTGATGTGGGTGACAAACAAACCCTAACCCCGCCATCGTTCCCCGTGCGGCTCACTGCTGTCCCTAACTCATCGGGGAGGTCGTTAGGACTGTGCCCGATGTAAACTACCCTTGTCTTGGAAAAGGTCCCGAAGAAGGCGGAAGGCGTGCGATCATTTCAAATATTGGGGTCGTCTCATCCTCTTACATGTCTTTTTCATTATCGTGTTCATTTAGTTAATTGTATAAATCTACATCTAAATTACGTCTTTATTTATTTATAGCAAATAAATACAATAAACAGAATTTAATAAATAAATAATATATAACTCTAACTCAGTTTTCGTTTTTGTTGTATATGCAACTTAGCAGACCCCTGTTTGACCTCAGGCCGCACATGGAATCCTCCCGCTGGACAGAGATCTACGAAGGCATCAACATGCACTTGCAAAAAGCCTACAATACCAACAAGGCTTCTTTCAAGGCCAAGCATTGGAAGGCAGACCCCACCACCGGGAGTTACGATGTGGAAGCGATCAGGCTGGCATGTCCCTAGTAGAAACAGCGCTGAGTTGGAATAAATACATTACGTTTTTAGAAATTACTCCCAAAAAACCTTTCTCCGAGCCGCTCACAATCGGCTAAACCGGAAAAAGAGCGTGGTCACATCTCGACAGGGATCCCGGTCGCTGGCTCGCCTTCGAGATGAGATGGTAATAAACATTATAATTATTTTACATACATATATACATATATATCTGATTATACCTTTGTGTGTTGTGAATTTACCCGTTTTCTTATAGGTTTCATCATATATGCGTGTGTATGTATATACAGCAGGCCTCAGACACTCAGGGAGTACCCTTCACTCATTTCTACACCGTACTGCGAACACACAGACCTGGTGAACAGGGGTATATCCTAAGATGAGTGACCGCCGCATATATGTAAGTTTGCGTTTCAAACAACACTTTAATGAATATCGAGAAATAATGTAAGAAACCCGATCAAATAAATTTACTACTTGGTTTTGTCACTATAAAAAACAAGAGGAGATGAAAAGGCTTGAGGCTACGAGTGAGTACAACGGAGGATGAAATCAATGCGGTTTGGCAAGAGGGGTAACCCTCCGTGCGTCACATTCCCGTAAGAGTGTCGGTTTGCCATCACGGCCACATCCATGAACAACGTATGTCAGCCCCCGTTGACAAGTCGATCAAGAGCATGCATACAGAAGAGGTAGACTTTATGATAGAGGTATAATCACGAGCCTACTCCAACTACTACCGGATATGTTTAAGGAGTTTTAGAGAGTCTCGGCGCCGCGTGCACAACAGCAGAGTGGCGGGTAGAGATGTTTTTTTTTAACGGCATTTTATATAAAAACTAGCAAGGAGCTAGGAAAAGATTACAAAATAATGGAACTAGGATTTTTCATCCAAGTGTTCCAATCAAAATTTGAGCTACAACGACTAGAGCACCAATGAAAAGACAAGCGAACAATATCGTCAAAAAGGAGATCTAAACGAGGGAAGTTGATCCCAAATAAAACTTGATTGCGAAACTTCCAAATAACCCACCAAGAAATGTAACAAACGCCTTCAAACACATCCTTGAGCCGCTTGGAAACTCTGAGATTTTTGAACCAAAGAAGCCAATCCTCATATGAGTGAAAGTCTTGATACTCTAATTCCCACCAATGAACAACCTTAATCATTAACTGACGAGCCAATTGGCAAGAGAAAAGGAGGTGCGAAGTTGATTCCACAGCAATACTACAAAGAGGGCAAATAATAGACGGGATGTCAAGGCCTCGAAGAGAAAGATTCAACCGAGTGGGCAGCTTATCCAAAGAAACTCTCCAAGCAAAAATATTAATCTTAATGGGAATAGATTTGACCCATCTTGTAGGAACATCCGTCTTCGGAAGCATGGAATCATCAATAAATTCACGTGTCGATTTTACCGAGAAATCGCCCGAAGGATCTAACAGCCAAGACCATCTATCACTAATATTAGGAAGAATAACAGAAGAAGTATTAGAGATAAGGAGAAGAAGTTGCTCTTCTTCAATACCACTTCGAGGAGACCGCCGAAAAGAACTAATAAGAGAATTAGCTCTCAACTTTGAAGCCACACTAACATGTTTGTCTAATTCCAGGAAATACAGCCTCGGATACGTTTGCTTTAGGGGAAAATCACCAAGCCACACATCGTTCCAAAAGGAAGTAGCCTCACCATTCCCAACTTTCTTTTTGACAAGCGAAAGAAGATCAATGCCCTTAGAGGCAAGCTTTCTGACTTCATTAACAATGTCGAGCCAAGGAGATCTTCTTGAATAGGAAGAAGAGTTGTCAAGAGCTCCACGAATACCATATATAGCTGAAATAAATCGAGACCAAAGAGAAGCACCATTAGCAAGAAACCGCCAAATCCATTTGAAAAGAAGGGCGCGGTTATAAGCAAAAAAACTAGAGACGCCAAGACCTCCATTTTTCTTAGAAGCTAAAATTTTATTCCAGCCAATCAACGACATCTTCTTCTCCGCATTTTCCACACCATTGAAAAAATTCCTACGAATAGATTCCATTTTACTAAGAACGCCTTTAGGAACCTTAAAGGAGGACATGTAATATAACGGTAAAGAGCTCAAAACAGATTTGATGAGAGTAAGACGACCACCAATCGAGAGGGATTTGAGCTTCCATTTAGAAAGTCTAGCGGATAATTTCGCAATGACGTCATCCCAAGAGCTAAGTCTCGACATAATACCACCTACCTTTACTCCAAGATAGTTAAAAGGAGTATGGAGAATTGAACAACCAATAGACTTAGCTGCTGAAGCCACCACATCATGAGAAATACCAATACCCATAAGCTTACTTTTATTAAGATTGATCTTGAGACCCGAAGCCAAATAAAACCACTTAAGAACGTTAACAATTGTTGATAAATTTGATGAATTCCATTTACCAACAAAAATAACATCATCAGCATAGAACAAGTGGGATAAGTTAAGAGATTCATCAATCTGAATACCATTGTAAAGCCCAGCATTCACCACGTTATTAAAGGATAGATGCAAGCTTTCCATGATCAGAATAAAAAGAAAGGGAGATAGAGGATCCCCCTGTTTCAATCCTTTAGAAAATTTGAACTCCGAGGTCGGACTACCATTGACAAGAATAGATCCCATAGCAGAGTTAAGACATCCTTGAATCCAACTACGCCATTTGAGGCCAAAACCAAAATTAGCTAGAACCACATCTAAGTAATCCCATCTCACCGAATCAAAAGCTTTTTCAAAGTCTATCTTAAAGATCAAGGCTTTGGACTTCTTGTGCTTACACCAGGATAATAGCTCATTAAGGATAAATGGGCCGTCAAGAATATGTCGATTAGAAACAAAGGCCGATTGAACATCACTTACAAGCTCCGATATAACGAGGCTCAAACGATTAGCTAAAACTTTAGTGATGATTTTATACATACTTCCAATCAAACTTATAGGACGAAAATCTTTAACCATTTTAGCTTCCTGCGATTTGGGAATCAAAGTAATAAACGAAGAGTTACATCCAGGAGGAAATGAACCTGTAGAAAAGAAGGAAGTAACAGCAGCCACGACATCATGGTCAATTAAACTCCAGTATTTACGATAGAATTCGAAAGTGAAACCGTCAGGGCCAGGAGATTTGCTTATTCCACAATCCCAAACCGCTCTTTTTATCTCCTCATAAGAGACATTTCGTTCAAGATCCTTGATTTGATCAGGGGTTAACCGATTAGGAAATTGATAGTCAAAAGTGATACTACTTGAACTCGGGGCAGCAAAGCGAGTAGCAAAGTGCTTGAGAAATTCATTTTTCACTAGAGAAGGTTCCACAATCCAATCACCATCTGCAACTGATAACGTTTCTTATTAATAATTCCATGAAAAAATTTGGAATTTTCATCCCCCTATATAGCCCACCGAATTTTGGCCTTTTGAGCCATATCTAGCGAAGACGACTTGTTAAAATCCTGCAACTCCTTCAACAAAATGATGTTTAATTTATATTGTGTTTTGATTGATCATTATGTTGCATTTCCGTGTTTCCGCCTATGAGGGGGTGTGACACTTTACTTAAGAAAATGATGTTTAATTTATATTCTTTTGATTTTATAACAATCAAGAGCTCAAACCGCATGCCATTATTTCATACAAGTTTTAACTTTTGACATCTTCAGGATGTAAGAGTTCGTTTTCTTAGTGTAAGTTTGTAGCTAATCTTAGTGATATGTTCAAAATGTCATATCTTGGAAATTATATATTCATGAGCATTCGAATTTGTTATTTGATCATACCTTTATTACAATGGATTTGTTTGGTTAATTAGCAACAAGTCACGTTATAAGAAGTTGCAAGATAAAACCAATTACTAACATCCATTTTTGAACCTATTAGGATTTTTGTTATTTTAACATCCAAACAAGTTGAGGCCAATCGACATTTAACATCATTGCTCGTTTATTTCACCATGCAAGTAGTGAATAAGACTAAACATAGGTAAAACGAGTAAACGGAGAAGGATATACATGTCAGTATTTCACCATCATTGCATTATAAAAGGCAAACAAAGGTTTAAGTCACTTATTGAATTGCAAACAGATAGATAATGTTGCTGAATACCCAGATCTTAAATAATTGGAACGCAGCTCCTAAAAGTTCCAATTTCAGTTTAATACCCCATATTGATTATGTAACCAAAATCCATCAGAACTTCCCTTAGCTTCCCACGCCTCAAATCTTCCATTTGTACATCCACACAGGGCCCGAAAACAAGAACAGGTCGAACATTGAAAGGCGCCAATTTCATCAACTCAACTTCAAGCTCCTTATAATCCTCCCCTAAATCCATGTATGGCATCACAGAAAAAAACCAATACTTAAACACACTCGTTACTATTAAGCTGAATAGTATCTCATGTTGAACCTGAAGGATAAGTTCCTCTCCAACTTTCAGTCGATGCGGTATTACACGGGAATCTTCATTGACTTACAACTCTTAAGACAAAGGCTCTCACGAGTCATTCGAAGACTTCACTTAAAGGTTCAACACATAAACCATGAAAATTCCAGGCCTTAGTGACCGACAGCTAATTGGAGCTTTCATCCAAAGGAATGGTCATGGGTCAATTTTATGAAATCACTCCCTTTCATTAACATCAACATCGTCATTTTTATCAACATTAGCATTGTCACTTTTTGAATTTTCATTGTTTGTAGGATCTTCATTACTTTCAATATTTTCTTCACCATCATTATTATTCTTTTTTTGCCTAACGACAAACGGTTCCAAAGACCCCAATTGGGCTTTATTGGATTCTTCTTGTTTTTGCTTTCTTTTTCTATTTTGGGCACCCGACGGTTGAGAACGACGCAACATACTACCTTCTAGCGTAAATTATCTAATATAATAGCAAGATCTCAAAAAAAATTAAAAAAGGAATTATGGAATAATATCACCTGATTCACGTAGAAAAGATTCGAGACAATAATATACGATGTAATATTGACTTGTTTGCCCACAATTCCAAATTGCCAATACTCAGACCTCACAGTATCTAACGTTTTTTCTTCTTCTTTTGGATATGATCGAGAGTGAGACTTTGTCAATTATGTATATTGTGAAACTTCCTTTTGAAATTTGATGATAACTGTCCTATATTATTGCCTTTGGTAAAACATGGGCTTTATGGGCTTGAAAAATTATACCGTATTAATATAAAACTTCCTATTATATTGTGAACTTCCTTCAATATTTTGACTTTCTCACGTTGCTTATATGGAAATTTAAAAATGAACCTAGTCTAGTAGAACATTGGCTTACAAAATGATGCCCCCCCTCCAGCTTGCTGCCTTGGGCTGTCGCCCACCTGGCCCAATTAACTCAATGGCCGGCTGCCTAGAAATGAGCATGGTCTCAGTGCAACATGCATCTCTACAAAAAAATGGCTTTCAGAAAGAGGTTCAAGAAAATATTACATGTACTCATGAGCGATTCTCGTTATTTTTATACGTGCAAAATCGACTAATTGTTGTTTTAATAGATCATAAACACAAACCACAAGTAACATTCCATCAAAATTTGTATTCATGATGGAAGGATTTACATAGTTGTGGAAGACAAGCGGGTAACAAGCTGCGCCGCTAGCCCTTTTTGGATAGCAAAGCCAATACGTTTAAAACCCACATCCGTGGATCTAGGTGTCATAACATTGCTGTGCATAACCCGTTGACTACTCGAAACCACGTTTGCGAACAAAATGAGGAACATGGTAAGCAACGCCATCGCCAAATTTACTAACAAAAACACCCCCAAGTATATTTTCCATGTCATTTGTATTAGTAGAATAAAACATAAATTTTGAAGAGTAAATTTACCAGAATCATTAATAACGAGCAATGTTGACCGATTTGCATGTCTTGCCGTAAGTATATTGCATAGAAGGCAGTGTTTTGTTCTTTGATACATACAACTCGTATTCACAAACAAACAAAAAGATTATAAAAACGATAACAAGTTATCTTTGCCTATTATAAAGTTGAGTTTTTCCTCTCTTTTTTTTTGTTCCCAGCTCTCGTATCACTTCAAATAGTATAATTGACAAAGTGTGGTTGTCTGTAAATGGCTCAAGAATGGTTATATTCGCTTTACTCCGGTTCAATAATACAATCCCAGAATTGTCTCTTTTGTTAACAAAATTTATCCCAACAAAATTAACAATACCACACTAACCAGCTGACTATAGTACAAATTAATAAAAACTACACAAAAAGTATTTGATATCTACCTTTAAACCAAATTATCGCAACATTTTATCATCGTACCCATCTATGGAGGATGTCCAACTCCAATTGTTTTTAACAAGCCTGGCGTATTTTGTCGTCATTTGTGATAACATTTAGTATATAGGTTAATTTTGGTATCATTTTACCCTAGCTTGGAATTACATTATCGAGTCGTAAAAAGAGCATAGATAAGATAATATTTTATTACGTCAACCAATTAATGTGTTATGTCTTTAGAACAACTTTTTGTGTGATCTCTCTTTTTGAAACTTATTTTAGGTTTTGAGTGTAAAGAGAAGAAGTTATGTTTACTTATATACATTCGTGTACATGCTTTATACAAGTTGACGTTGGTTTCTAGCGTTGGATGTTGTTTATGGAAAAACATCCTTCAAAGTCGGATACTTCCAATTTATACAAATTTCTAACTTTTTTCATCTATCATATTGAAGAGTCTTATCTTCTTTATGGTTTTTTAAATTATTCGTGGGCCAATTTTACATGAATGATACGAATAAAAGTATTTGTTTCTAGTCTTAGCTAGGTTGCAATTTGTCAAAACAGTATATATGATTTGTTACTAGGCATATGGTTCTAGATCATGGAGTTAATTGTGGTTCTAATATCTTACGTATTTGTCATAATGCTTCGATGAAATTTCAACCTAATCTTGTTTCTGGTCTCGTGTTAGAGGGTATTGTAACTCAGAAGTACTAGTTTATACTATGTATCCAAACACTAATACCCTTTTATCATTTTACTTTTCTTATTTACTTGGTTTTAATTCAACTTGCGAGCTGATTAATCTCAAAGCGACTACTCTTTTATTATTTTACTTTTGAAGGGCTACAAATAGATGTGCCGGTTGATTTGGTGTTTTAGTTAGCGGTCCAGTGATTTTTTCTTGATCTTTTTTTTGTATGTATTGATAGATGGGTCTTTCTTCATTATGCAATTTGTATTGAACTATTTCATGACGATTATAGTACTTTTAATTTGATTTCGTTCATTCACATGAAACAATATATGTATGTTCTTATTTCGAGCTGAACCTTTAGAGCATACTGTGTGCACGAATTGTAGGGTTGATTGGTGCTCTACAAATCCCCATAACAGCAACCGAAACCCCACCCAAAGTTATTGTGTCTCGCGCCAAAATCACCAGTCGCCATTTTTGTGTGTGTTGTATTTGTGCTTTATTGAGTTAAGTGTGAACGAGAGGTGTCCTATAACTTGCTTTTCATATAAGCAAGGGAAGAGTAATTCATACATGTTGTCAACTTGTTGTATGCCTTCTAACTTAATATGTAGTCAACTTTTTTTTTGAGCTTGATGTGTTTTGTGATGTATTTAGTACGTTATTTTATTTCTGAAGTTAGCAATAAATCTTTTTGTTTCAAACAACTTGTAGGATGTTTCTATTCCCACATTGGTCAAATAGAGAAATTTTGGCCTGGATTTCATAAGTGGATACACCGTGTCATGTAGCCATATGTCAATATTTGATGGTGTATTCAAATTTACGGTTTATACCATCATCGTATCGTATGGTCATATATAGCTTTTTGTGTCTTGATAAATATATGCAAGCTGCAACTCAGATATATGAAACCTTCTGGAGCAACTTCGATAAGATCATTTAATGGAATTTTAACTAATGTAGATTAAAATTCATTCAACGAATACGCATAACATAGTGTCTACATTCACTTTGATGTTCTAGTACGGCTTTTAGTAACCTATAGTGGTACGGATACAAGAGTGAGGGTGTTGTAGTAGTAAATAACGGTGTTAATAAAACTTGTGAAAGGACATCGTTTGCTTCTTCAGTTTTTAATAGTTTACTCATCCGTTTTAAATATGAGTGCAGTAAAACCAAAATTTATTTTGTGGCGATTTACGCAAATCATTAATAACCAGTATATATTAACCACTCTTGCTAGCTGTTGTTGAAGGCGTATAAATATATGTTATCGGCTTGCCGCTGATTTGACTATGTGAGCAGAAGAAAGACATTTGGATGATGACATTGATAAACAAAGATACTTTGTTTTTATCCAAATAATAAAATAATATATACAGGAACAACAAATCATTAATAACCAGCAACTCGATGAATTATACTAACTTTCAGTCTTAGGTTTGCTCTCGATAAACCTGTCATTAGCTTTAGTATAAATACACTAAAGCTAAACCCAAAGTAACAGTATATATGTTACTAAATAATGTTTTCTCATAGTTTCATAAGACAAACAATATATAAAGAGAACATAAATTTTAGTATTTGTGTTTGATTACATGCTTACAGCAGTCAGCAACAAAGAATTTGTGTCTCTTAAGCAACTTTTTTAAATATTTTTTGTATGAAGTGTGCCAAAGAACCAAATTATTCTTGTTTATATATTTCAGTGTGCACGGTTCATTCAAGTTGATGCTAGTATTATATAGTCCTGGATTAATTTCTGGGAAGTACGTATAAATTCTAAAATTTACACATACTTCCCAGTTGTTTATCCCTGACTAGTTAATACAAATGGTTGGCTTTTTATAGGACCTTTGATATATATACCTTTTGTGAGTTTGTACTGTACTTCTAACCATTGTGTTTGCTTGTTTGGTTTAAGGGTACAAGTAATGCATATGTTTCTACTAGTCATGAGTATAGTGTATGACTCAACTAAAAGCAACCATTGTGTTTGCTTGTTTGGTTTAAGGGTACAAGTAATGCATATGTTTCTACTAGTCATGAGTCTTGGTTTAACCGCGAAGGTTTCGATGAGCTCATTAATTCCGAGTTGTCCAATCCAAGTTTTTTGTCTTCTCACGCTAAACTCAAAGCTTTGAAACAAAAAATCAAACTTTGGTATACCTTGAACAGAAGCAAAGATAGCTCTCTCAAAAATAATTCCTTAATGACTCTTCAAACTTTGGACAACAAAATAGATGCTGGTCAAGCCACAAACGAGGACCGAGAACATCGCATCAAACTTCTTCAAGAGATCGATAAACTAGACAAATTAGAGGCTATGGATTCGATTCAAAAGGCTCGCATTAAATGGGACGTTGAAGGCGATGAGAACTCTAAGTTTTTCCACAACTTAATCAATCAAAAATGAAGACATAATTCCATCAATGGTATCATGCATGAAGGAAATTGGATCACTGATCCACAGCAAATCAAGGAGGTTATTCTCAACTTTTTTAAGTTTAAGTTCCAAGCTAATGATTCTTCCGTCGAATTTCCATCGACTATCACCTCTTCTAGGTTGGATGTTTGTGATCGCGATTCTCTAGAAGCTCACGTTTCTATGGAAGAAATAAAGATGGCAGTTTGGGGATGTGGAAGTGAAAAAGCCCCCGGCCCCGATGGCTACACCTTCGCTTTTGTCAAAAAGTATTGGGATTTACTCAAAGCTAATATTTTTGACTTTGTGTCCTCGTTTCTTTCTACTGGAAAGATGCCTCCCGGCTCCAACTCATCGTTTATCACTCTTATCCCCAAGGTCTCTAACCCGATTCTCATCACTGATTTTCGACCTATTTCTCTCATAGGTATCCACTACAAGATTATAGCAAAAGTTCTCGCTAATAGGCTTTCTCGAGTGATCAACAAAATTATTAGCCCTGAGCAAACATCATTCATCGCGGGTCGCCAGATCTTGGATGGGCCTCTCATTCTCAGCGAGGTCATTGATTGGTACAAGAAAAGAAAAAAAAAGATGCTAATCTTTAAAGTGGATTTCGAAAAAGCTTTTGATTCGGTTAGTTGGAGGTACCTTGATTTCATGTTGTGCAATTTAGGCTTTGGCCTAATTTGGCGGTCTTGGATTAAAGCTTGTCTTGAATCATCTAGAACTTCGGTCTTGGTCAACGGTAGCCCCACCTCCGAGTTCAATGTTAGACGCGGTTTGAGACAAGGGGATCCCTTATCCCCTTTCTTATTCATCATCATCATGGAAGGTCTTCATGCGGCCATTTCGGATTCAGTGCGTAATGGTCTCATTCATGGTATTCAAATTGGTTCAGACGACGTCATTATTACATCGGAATGGAGTAATCATGATGTAGACA
Source organism: Tanacetum coccineum (assembly GCA_026074375.1). Classification (NCBI taxonomy): domain Eukaryota; kingdom Viridiplantae; phylum Streptophyta; class Magnoliopsida; order Asterales; family Asteraceae; genus Tanacetum; species Tanacetum coccineum. The sequence continues at coordinate 52,639 of BQNB010025958.1, forward strand.
ATATCATTCGTATTTTCAAGGTTTTCTTCTTAGCTTCTGGTCTTAAGATTAATATATGTAAATCTAGTATTTATGGCGTTGGAGTTTCTTCTGAAGAAGTGCATCATATGGCCTCCCTCACGGGATGTAACGCGGGTTCGTTTCCCCTCACTTACCTTGGTTTACCTATTGGTTCAAACATGTACCGAACGACAAATTGGAAGTCTTTGGTTGACAAATTCCACTCAAAGCTCTCTTCATGGAAAGCTAATCTTCTATCATTTGGCGGTCGTCTTATGCTCCTCAAATCCGTCTTGGGTAGCCTTGGTATTTACTTCTTTTCCCATTTCAAAGTCCCTTCCACTGTTGTTAATTCCTTGGAAAGCCTTCGAGCTTCATTCTTCTGGGGGGATCTCATAATTCGAAAAAGCTATCTTGGCTGAAATGGTCTCATGTGTTGGCCTCTTTCGATAAAGGGGGTTTAGATATTGGCAGCCTTAAATCCTTCAATCTTGCGCTCCTTCACAAATGGAGATGGCGTTTTTATTCTAGTCGGGACTCCTTATGGGTTAAGGTTATTCGTGCCTTTCATGGTAGTGAAGGTGGCTTCGACCAAAATGGGTGTAAGTTCAATGGTGTTTGGTCTAAGATTGTCGGGACTTCTAATTACTTACATTCTAGCTCCATTCTCCCTACGGACTCTATTAGATTTCAGGTGGGCTGTGGATCGAATATTAGATTTTGGAAAGATGTTTGGCTCGGCACTCTCCCTCTACGTACACGTTCGCTTCAATAGACTCTTTCGCTTGGAACGTAATAAAAATTGTCTTGTAAGGGACCGCATATCTAATGGCCATTGGAAATGGAGCTGGTCTCGCAACGATCTTGGAACTCGGAACTCTAGTTACCTAAACCAATTGTTAACTGAAATTAGTCACATTGAGGTTCGAGAAGGTTTGGACAAATGTGTTTGGTCTTTGGCACAAGATGGGATGTTCACTGTTGGTCTATTGCGTCGCACTATTGATGATCACTCGTTACCTTCGTTGGGTGTTAAGACGCATTGGGATAAATTGCTTCCTCGCAAAGTTAATATCTTCATGTGGCGGTTGAAGTTAGATAGGCTACTGCATCGCTTCAATCTCTCTTCTAGAGGCATTGATATTCCGGTAATCTCGTGCCCGTTGTGAAATGGCAACGTTGAGTCTAATCACCATATCTTCATTGAATGTGTTCTCGCTAAACAAGTTTGGAAGATCATTAGGAGGTGGTGCAATGATAGCTTTCCTCTTTTTTATTCTATCGATCACTGGTTGGCTTGGTCGTCTTCATGGACCGCGTCTCGAGATGTCAAGAAGCGTCTTTACGTTATCATCGCGGTTTCTTTATGGTTTATTTGGCGGTATCGTAATAATGTCACTTTCAACTCTCAATCCTTGAGGAAAAGTGACATTTTTGACTATATATGTTTGTATTCTTATTCTTGGCTTACACATAGAGGTATATTGTCTAGTAGTTGGAATGATTGGCTTAATTATCCTTTGTAATTTCTAGCGCCTTGCTAGTTTTTTTTAATAATATTGCCGTCGTTAAAAAAAAACTAGTCATGAGTATAGTGTATGACTCAACTAAAAGCAACCACCAAATCAGCAAAATATGCCATTGGTGTTTCTGATACTATTACCCAAGTTAACCAACCTCAAAGAGCATGTAATTAAACCACTCAAGGGTGGTCTGGTGACAAAGGGAGTTGTGGCTATCACATTAAAATGTATGAGGTTTCAAGTTCAATTTACTATGTGCAAACAACCTTGAAGTGGTCACGCCAACCTCATGAAAATAGAGGGCTTTACCTGATTTGAGTCTCTATGACGGTTGGTTCAAACCTCGTGAATTAGTCGACCAAAAGGTCGAAAAGCATAGTTACCCAAAAAAAGAGAGCATTTATTTACACGTTGGTTGTGGATACAAGAGTAACGGTAATGGAAATGCCTAGACGATGTCGTTCTAGCCCTTCGTAAATTCTAAAGCTATAAGTAAAACTGAAACTATAGTAATTTTTTGTTCTACTGTATTAACTTGTATGAAGCTTTTTTGAAAGAGTAAACTGCAAAATACATCCTTGTGGTTTCATGTTTTTCACGAAATACATCCATGATCGAAACTATTAGCAGTTTACACCACTCGTTACGCAAACGTTTACCGAAATACATCCCTCGTCACTAAC
>BQNB010025959.1:0-59087 GCA_026074375.1 Tanacetum coccineum
TACAACTGATTAAAAGAAAATTTACAATAATTAAAAACTACACTAGGTGAAAAGGCTAGAAAAAGAAGATATTTGTGTGTGTGAGCTGAGGTCCTATTTATAGGCCTTTGATGAAGCTTCTAGGCCTGAAAATCCTATCCCCCGCTCCTTTGATCTCAGCCAATCAATTTCCCAATCATTGGATCTCAAATATGAGCCGTTTGATCATTTTGTGTGTAACTAAGGATTGCCAGCATGTCATTCTTTTGATGTGACATTGTGTTACTTCTCTGAGTGATCCAAGAGTAAATCCCACTTCTCCCTTGTGCTTTTCTTGCTCTGACGTGGCATTCTCATGAGAGTGAGCTAATGAATCCCTTTGATTAGACTAATCTCTCCCTGCCATCTTGTTTATGAGCTCATGAATTGACTTCCGTACCCTTTGATTTTAAATTGCCCCTTGATTTACCCTGGTAAATTCTTGGAAGGGAAAATGAATAGTAACTTGGATTTGGCGCCAAGTTTATAACTGAAACGAGTTAATTCAGTTGTATCTTTGGGAGAATTGCACAAATGACCCTTGTCTTTGTTTATCCATAGTTCTAGTATAAAAAGACTCTGAGAAATAGCAAGATTGGTCCCTGTGGTTTTATGAAAGGGTAATGGGTTAAGAATTTGGGCTTAAGGTTTGGGCTTTTGGGCTTTTGAGTTGTATTTGGTATCCGGGTAAGGTTTTTAGGGTTTTGAGGCCCATTAAGAGTTTAGGGACTATTTTTGGACTTTTCTGAAAGTTAAGGGGTTATTTTGAAACATTTTGGGTCTTGTTGACTTTTGTTGACCAAAATTGACTGGAGTTGACCGTAGATTTGACTTTTTCTGGCTTTTGCTTCTGGTTTTTGTTCACTCTTCTGTTCTCGTGTCCGTGCTTGCCCGTTTTTGACGATTTTTCTTGTGATTTTTTATATATCCGTACCTGCACACACAAAACACAAATACAAGCATATTGTTGCCATTTTTGGTCTGTTTTGGGTTTAATTGGGCTATTTTAAGCATAAATGGATATGTGTATTTTACACTTATCAATTATCTTAACAAATATCAAAACAAATCATGATTTTAATCCATAGACTTCAAATCCAGATATTCAAACTCACTAATTATCATCCAATAACAACATTTAAACATTAAAATCAGATTTAACAACTATGATTAACACTATGCTAATATATTTTTGATTTTTATTGATTTTTAGACGAAATATGAAATACTATGATCTAAACTATTAAACTTAAAAATAGATAATCAAGCACATGTAATAAGCATAATAACACAATATTAAGCACAAATAAGCAAGATATAAGCTGAGAATAAGCAAATGTAATTTTAAGCTAAAACTTAAAAAGAAACTTGAACTTACAAGGAGCCTTTGCATAAATAAGGAAAATATGCTCGAGGAGCTACTCAACAGGTCTAGCTTATCTAGAAGACAAGCTAGTAAAGTCCTATAAGCTCTTCCAAGGTAAGCGTATCATACAATAGCAACCAAATCCATACTTAGCATAAGGTAAACTGATTTTAAATGTGTAAGTAGATTAATGATCAAATTTACTTCTATCTTAGCTTATAGACTAAGATGAGATTTATATGAGCTTATTAGAAGCTTATGAAACAGTAATAGCTTATTTAAACCATATTTTGCATATTAAGTAAAACGGATTAAAACTCAGTATGATAAGTAAACTTGAACTTTTATTAAAAAAACAGATTACAAAGCTTTTAAATGAAAATTACAAGTATTTAAATGACATTAAGCTAAAAATTACAAAAAGCTATAAGCTAATTTTTACACTACTCCTTGTTAAGCTAGATTATCTCTGTGAGTGAGGATGCCCTTGTATTTATAGCAGGATAAGGAAGCTTCCAAGTCTCCAAGTCAGTTAGACGCTCATTTTGATCCACACCCTTTATTCCTTTCAATCATTGGATACCCATCTTTGACCGTTGGATTGATTTGGTGAGCACACGGATTGCCAACGTGGCCTTCCGTGTGTCAGACCCCTTTGTGCTTCTTTTGCACTAGATTTAGTGCAAAATCTCAATCATTGGTGTGTTTCTATAAATGCTCGCGTGTCTTTCCTTGTGGTGTCTATGGGAGGCTTTGGTGACGTATAACTCTGCCACATCATACCTTGTCACTTGAATTGTTGAGCCACGTCCTCAGTTTCAATTTACCCCATGATTTTGACGCGAGGTAAATCGGAGGAGACAATGAATAGTAACAAATAGAATTTATTGCGCCCTCTTTCTTTTTATATCTTTGTTTGACCACAAGAGTGTGTATAGGTTTGACTTGGGCCCGGGTATAAAAGATTGGGCCACATGTGAGGTTTGGGCTTGGTTATAAGGTTTTAAGGATTTATAGGAGATAACGACCGTTATCTTTTATAATATAAAGAGATAACAGTGTTAGGGCTTTAAGGGTTATTTTTGAATTAAGGGTTAACTATGAGGGACTGATTTAGGTATTTTGGGGTTTTGACTTCACATGTTTGACTAGGGTTGACCAAGGATTGACTATGTTGAGCATTGATAAATACTTCCGGCTCTTTTGCACTCTTTCTGTTCCCGTGTCCGTGTTTGTCCGGCTTTGACCATTTTCTTGTGATTTTTGCATTATCCGTACCTACACATTCACAAACAACAAAATACACAAATACAAGCGTATTTTTGCACATTTTAATCATTTAAGGGCCATTTTTGATATAGAAAGGATATGTGATTTCTCACATATCAGGTATCGACCCTTGTTTTTGTACACACAAAATCTTGATGGGGGATGATTGCAAACCCACGGTTCAAAGTCAAAAACGGGTTAACCCAAAAATTCACGAAGTAATAAAAAGGAGGTCCTAAAACTCCTTGATGCCGGCATGATTTACCCAATCTCCGACAGCCCATGGGTTAGTCCAGTGCATTGTATTCCAAAGAAAGGAGGAATAACCGTTGTTGCTAATGAAGAGAATGAATTAATTCCAACATGTTTAGTTACCGGGTGGAGAGTTTGTATCGACTATAGGAAATTAAATGAAGAAAAGATCATTTTCCATTGCCATTTATGGATCAAATGTTAGAAAGATTAGCCGGAAATTAGTTTTATTGTTTTCTAGATGGATTTTTGGGGTATTTTCAAATACCGATAGATCCCCAGGACCAAGAGAAAACTACTTTCACATGCCCGTTTGGAACTTTCGCGTACCGTCGCATTCCATTTGGCTTGTGTAATGCTCCCGGTACTTTCCTACGGTGTATGGTGGCCATATTTCATGATATGATCGAAAAGACTATTTAAGTGTTTATGGATGATTTCTCGGTTTTTGGGGATAGTTTTGATTCGTGCATCTCCAATTTAGAAAAGAAGCTAAAAAGGTGTGAAGATACGAATTTAGTTCTTAATTGGGAGAAGTGCTACTTTATGTGTAGAGAAGGAATTATGTTAGGTCATAAAATTTCAAAGTCGGGAATTGAGGTCGATCGTGCTAAAGTTAATGTTATCGCTAAGCTCCCTTATCCGACTACCGTAAAAGGTGTTAGGAGTTTCCTAGGTCATGCGGGTTTTTACCGATGTTTTATCCAAGACTTTTCCAAAATAGCTAGACCGATGACTCACCTTGAGAAGGAAACACCGTTTGTATTTTCTAAAGATTGTATTGATGCTTTTGAGACTCTTAAAAAGAAGCTTACCGAAGCTCCGATCTTAGTTGTCCCAGATTGGAACCTACCCTTCAAACTCATGTGTGATGCAAGTGATTTCGCGATTGGTGCGGTTTTAGGACAACGAAAGATGAAGCATTTTCAGCCTATACATTACGCTAGTAAGACAATGACCGAAGCTCAAATTCATTACACTACAATGGAGAAAGAAATGCTTGTCGTAGTGTATGCTTTTGAAACGTTTTGGCCATATCTTGTCTTATCTAAAAGCATAGTGTATACTGATCACTCGGCTTTAAAGTACCTTATGAATAAATAAGATGCTAAACCGAGGTTGCTCCGGTGGGTTCTTCTCCTACAAGAATTTGATATCACCATCCGTGATAAAAAATGAAGTGAGAACCTCGTAGCCGATCATTTATCTAGACTTGAGAATCCTCATAAGGATGTGTTAGAAAACAAAGACATAAATGAACATTTTCCTTTAGAGACTCTTGGAGTTATTTCTAGTAAAAGTACCCCATGGTTTACAGACTATGCAAATTTCCATGCGGGGAATTTTATCATCAAAGGAATGACGACTCAACAAAAGAAGAAGTTTTTCAAGGACGTTAAACATTATTTCTAGGACGATCCCTATCTTTTTGGTATTTGTGTGGATCAAATCATTCGAAGGTGTGTACATGGGTAAGAATCTAATGATATCCTCAAAGCTTGTCATGAAGGACCCACCGGGGGCCATCATAGTGCCAATCTCACCGCTCAAAAAGTATTTGATGCCGGTTTCTTTTGGCCGACCATATATTGAGATACCCATACAATGATCAAATCTTGTGATACGTGTCAAAGACAAGGCAAAATTTCACAACGAGATGAGATGCCTCAAAACGCTATTTAAGTTTATGAAATCTTCGATGTATGGGGTATCGATTTTACGGGACCATTTTCGTCTTCATGTGGAAACAAATACATCCTCGTTGCCGTTGATTATCTTTCGAAGTGGGTGGAAGCAAAGGTACTCCCCACAAATGATGCTTGAGTTGTAGTCAAGTTTTTAAAGTCTCTTTTTGCCTGATTCGGAACACCTAGAGCTATTATAAGCGATCGTGGGACCCATTTTTTAATGATCAATTTGCTAAAGTAATATCTAAGTATGGGGTCACTCATCGTCTTTCTACCGCTTATCACCCTCAAATGAGCGGTCAAGTGGAGGTGTCCAATCCCGGTTTGAAACGTATTCTAAAAAGGACGGTTAGAGAAAACCGTGCCTCATGGTCCGACAAACTAGATGATGCTTTATGGGCATTTCGTACCGCTTTTAAAACACCAATTGGTTATACGCCTTACAAGTTAGTGTACGGGAAGTCTTGCCATTTACCTATCGAGTTAGAGCATAAAGCACATTGGGCTTTGAAACATGCTAATTTCAATCTTAAAACAACAGGTGATCACCGGAAGCTTCAACTTAATGAACTTAATGAGCTTCGTGATCAAGCTTACGAGAATTCTTTGATATATAAAGAGAGGACGAAGAAGCTTCACGACTCAAAGATCAAAAACCACATTTTCAATGTTGGTGATCGAGTTTTACTCTTCAACTCTCATCTAAAGATATTCTCGGGAAAGCTTAAAACTCGTTGGTCAGGACCTTTCACCATCACCAAAGTTTTTCCATACGGAACCATCGAGTTATCTCAACCCGATGGTCTAAACTTTAAGGTGAATGGTCATCGTGTGAAGCATTACTTCGGAGGGGACTTACCACCCAAGGTAGTCCAGGATCTCCACACTTTCTCTAAGGACGAATGAATTCGGGGATCGAGTCAAGCTATGTGACTCGGTTACCAAAAACAAAGCGCTTCGTGGGAGGCACCCCATGCTTATCCTTCTATCTTCTTTCTTATTTCTAATGTGATGTGAGGAGGCTTGTACTCTTCCGATTCTTGTTGTTTGTGCTTGTGATTTTTTAGGATTAACCTAAAAAATTTCTGAAGACTCTCGTGTTCGGTGTTTTGTCCCGGTCCACTCGAGCTTCCTATCCTTTGCTTGCCATTAGTTTGGGGAAATCCGATATCCTAAGATTATTATCGTCTAACATTTATCTTGCTTGAGATTTTTGTGATACTTTCTTCATGCTTGGATTATGCATTCGACTTTTTGAGTTCTAGTATGGGGTTTTTAAGTCTTAGGCTAGGAAACATTGAGGACAATGTTTAATTTTAGTATGGGTTAGTATATCTTCGATATGATCTTACCTATTTTTGGCCGTTGTTCTCACGTACCTCGTTTTCCCACAAAAATTTTAAATTTTTATGTCTTAATTTTTAGTTCATATGAAAAAAAAAATAATAATTATATATAAAGTAGTTGAAATAGAAAATAGTTGATACAAATGTAGGCTTTCCGTTGGTGAGAATGAAAAGTAAATTTTGACCCGACTGGTTTTATATCTTAGCTTTCTCCTTAACGTAAATAGATTGATTTTGCTAATCTTTTATACAAGGAGCTATAAAACGCGAGTCTAGCTTAATAAAGTCAAGACTTTGCAAGTTCCCATAATTGATTTTAAATATGCGAAGATCAATTTATTAGAGTTGAGATTGTTGCCAGTCAATGTGACTTGTTAAAGTGCCAATCTTAATTCGTTAGGCTAAGTATTCACGAGTTTCTTTCTTAGAAATTTTAAATTGTGAAAAACAAGAGATGATAGAGTAGAGTATAAGTTTTGATGCTAAACATAGAATAGTTGGATTTCTTTAAGGCTCATAAGTGTTAATTGTGGCTTTTTCTCCCATTAGCTTGTTTCACCTTTATATATAATTGTTTAAATAAATAAAGTTTCTTTGGTTTTTGCGATTCTTAGCTTAGATCACTTCGTAGAGATTCCTTCTGGTGAAAGTAAGGTACATATCAAGGTTTTGTCAGTATTATGGGGAAATAGACTCATGGGCCATGGTCAGCTCGCATACCGATGTGGCAGTTGTTAAAAGACCACAGGACTTGAAATTTAGCTATAATAATAATAATTATGAAATAAACCGAATCCGAAATAAGACTTCTGGATCATGGTCAGCTCGCATACCGATGTTACAATCGTTTAAAGGGTCGAGGTAATAATAATAAAAATGTGGGCTGATAAAAGTTTACTACCTCTTTCCGGCTCACAACCGATGTGGTAGTCTTCTAAATAAGGCACATAGTATTAATAATCCGAGACTGATAAAAGTTTGATGCATCTTGCCAGCTCACAACCGATGTTGCAGCCTTCTAAAAGGTCGAGGAAATTACCAAGGTTGAAATATGTTTGATGCATCTTGCCGGCTCACAACCGATGTTGCCTCCGTCTTTGGACTCGTAGTTGAGTTGTTGCGGATGAAATAAAAAGGATAACCCCAAAATTATTCGAAATTAGAACCTTAATGTGGACCTTATTCTCACCATATCGTCTCTTTAGAAAAGGATTTCAAGCTATTAATGGTCTAAACCGGGTTTACTTTATTAATAAGGACATAATTTATTTGTCACCAATAATAATAAAATCCTTAGAGGAAATTAGGAATAAGGGAGGAAAAGTACACAATTAGCTTTTATGAGTAGTGTTAGCATCATAACTTGTATGTTGTAATGATCTTGTTTTTAAGCTTGGCTTGGAGAAGTAAAAGTCGAGGACGATGAATTTATCCATTTGGACATTTTTTGTGCTTTTTGTTTCGTGATCCTAAAAGTTATCAATGAATAATGAAAGCAATACATTATGTCACACATGAATAAGTTGTAAGTTGTAAATTAGAAAAAATCATAAAAATGGAAAATGTTTTAAAAAATGGGAAAATGGGGTGTTTTATGTTGGGAATTATATTTGATTTGATAAGACAAAACAAGATGGAAACAAGAAGGACCAAAGTTTTTATTATGGGATTCTACAAGATCTAGGAGATAATGAAGATTTGGTCAATAAGAAGATAAAGATAAATATTATGAGGAAGAAAAGATGAATAAATTAATTGATTCTCTCACTACTATCTTTTAATTAAGTCATGTATGCCTTAAACCTCTATTTATAAAAGGAGGTCCATGCATATAGTTTTTTGGTAGGTGCTAAATGAGTGGTGCACCAAGGTGTAAAACGTGTTGTTGTGTGTGGGTTGTCCACTCCCACAAGATGGTAATGCTACATTGGTGATGTAGCCCCAAGAATCATTAGTTTGATCCGTTGATGTAACTGTCTTACCATTTGATTAGTAATATTGGGTCTGTAGTAGTCATGCTTCTTAGGTGAGATGATGAAAAACCTTGTATTAATAACAATGATTCAATGTTTGAATATTCCGCCTTTGTTATTAATTCATTCTAGATCATGTTCTAAACTAACAGGAGCTTAAACGATCTTCCACAATTGGTATCAGAGCCATGTGGCTCTCGATCTAGGGATCTACAAGGTTTAAAGAAACTCAAAACCTAAATTTCCAAGAAATTGTGGGTGAAAAGTTTTTATGGGTTTGAAGATTTAACAGTGCTATAATATGCTTACAATCTCTCTCTACCTATTTGGGTATGCAATACGATTGGTAAGCTTTGTTACTATTTATTTGGTTTCTTTTTTATATCCGTTGTGCTCAACTGATCAAACCCGAGACAATTAGGTTTTGTATATTTTTCGGATCTGATGTGTGTATACACGGCTTGGTATGAATTCATTCAAACTCTTTTAGGGTTTTTTTGATAAGTCGTGCTTGTATAAAGGTTGGGTTTGCACTAATGGTATCTATGGTGGTCATGATTTGGAGGAAGGATGTTTAATGTTTTTCTTGATCTTATCTGCTTAAATCAGAAGACATGGAAACTTCTCAAGGCAATGATCTAGATCAGCTGGTATACAACTGGTAATAAGATAGTTACTATTGTTGGATTTGTATACAAAGTTAATGCTGTTAAAGAAGATTAATGTTGCTTGGATATAGTTTCTGCTGTGTGTTTAAATTAGTGATGCTCGACTCAAGTACATACTTAATGCTGTCAAGGATGGTTAATGTTGCTAATGTACTTTGTGCTGCCTAGTATAGAAGAACAGTAGTAAGTCATGAGTTAATACTGCTATGGTATAAAAGTAGTTACTACTGTTATTATTGTTGGTTAATACTGCTAGCGTTAAAAAGCAGTTACTATTGCTTGTGGTAAAAGCAGTTAGTTACTACTGCTTGGGATTAAAAAGTTAATAGTGCTTCATGATATTAATACTGCTATTGAAAATTTAAGCAGTTAATACTCTCGTTCAGATAAATTAATACAGCTCCTATTTTAATACTGTTTTGGGTTTAAAGAAGTTAGTACTGCTAGAAGTAATTACAACTGCTAGCCTTATCCGATAAAAGAAGTTAGTACTGCTAGCTTTGACAGATATCGGATAACACACACATAAGATTTTTGGTTTTTGGTTCTTAACTGAATTAAAGGCTCGTATTCATTGACTAATTGATTATGAAGAGGATTGTTTATTGCTTATTTGAAGATGAAGTGGAATTCTTGGATGAGTGTTCTTAAGTAGATCTTTCTGTCTTAGGAGATAATGTTTGGTTATATACGGGTTAATGATGAAACTTATAAAACTAGTTTTTACCTGAGTACAGGAGATACAATGGAGTACTCACAGGTATTGACTACCAATTGCTCATAACTCATGTAAGGCATGCGGATTTATCAAGAGATCGAGTCATACTCATTAAAAAGAAGAAGAAGATTATGAGTTCTTGTCATATTATAGTGCAAGACATAAGAAACAAGTTTGAGATATTCTACTTCTACATCAAGTTCGTTATACTTAGTTTTCTTCATCAGTAATCATTACATAAAGCCTACAGAATTGAAGATTCAAGAAATGGTTAACATATGGGTTTCAAGGGAAGCTTAATGTTAAAATATTTAACCATTCTTTGGCTACATTGAGTGAAGGTTTTTTACTACTGCTAGTCATTGTTACTACTTGCTAGTTTTTTAAGTTTCTACTGCTCAAGTATCATTTATCTAAAGGCGCACATGGAGGGTAATTGAGTTGTTGAAGGCTGGATTAAAGTGTGATATGTGATTCGTAGTGTGAAGATCAAATTGGCATACTTAGATCTCCTATTTGAGATTGACAAAGGGAAGAAGAGTTGATGATTTGCAACTTGTAGATCCTTGGTAGCTTAAAGGGAAGTTTTCATTCGTATATTAACTTCAGGGGAAGTTTCCATGCTTATTTGGTTTTGTCATTATCAACTAGTGAAAATGTGGAATTTATATTTGTTTGATAAGACAAAACAAGAAATGAAAACAAATGGAAACAAGAAGGACCATAAGTTTTATATGGGATTCTACAAGAGTGTAGGAGATAAGGAAGATTTGGTCAATAAGAAATAAAGATGAAATATTAATGAGAAATAAAGGATGAATAATAATTGATCTCTCAATTAATATCTTTTTATTAGTTTCCATGTAAGCTTACCTCCTTATGCAATAAAGGATGTCCATGCATATAGTTTCTGGGTGCTAAATTGTAGTGTGTGCACCAAAGGTGTAAAACGTATTTGGTGTGTGGTTAAACAATTCCCATAGATGTAGATGCTAGCATTGGTGATGTAGCCCCCAAGATTATTATTTGATCTGTTGAAGTAACCGCTTACCATTGATGAGGTAAGATTGGGGCTTGTAGTAGTCATGTATCTTTAGGTGGTGATATGAGAACCTTGTATTAATAACATGATTCAATGGTTTGAATATCCGCTTTGTTATTAATTTAATTCTAGTATCAGGTTCTAACAAACAGAAGCTTAAATGATTCTCCTCATTTTAAACTTTGATTTTCTTAACTCTCCCCCTAAAAATCTTTACAGTTTTTTAAAGATTTAGTTTTGTGGAAGTTTTGATGGTATTTGTTTTAGACATATAAATAATCGTGAGGACACGACAATCACTTAGTTTGGGGAAATTCTATATGTAGAAATCACATATCCTTTTATATCAAAATTGGCCCTTTAAATGGAATCAAGAATGTGTAAAAATAGCTTGTATTTGTGTATTTTGTTGTTGTGAATGTAGTACGGATAATGCAAAAAATCACAAGAAAACGGTCAAAACACAAACACATACAGGGAACGATATAGGTGCTCAAGAATGGGACTTTTTCTAGCAAAAGGTCAACCCTTGGTCAACCCATAAAATGCCAAAACCCTCAAAATACCCAAAAGAGCCTTATTGTTAAAATCATTTTCACTAAAAGCCCTAAACCCTAACACCGTTAGTCTTCTTTTATTAAGAAGATAACGGTCGTTATCCCTTTTTATAACCAAAACCTTTTAAAACATTGTCAAGCCCAATCATAACCCCCGTCCCAATCTTTTTATACCTAGGCCCAAGTCAAACAACCCGTTCCCCGAGTCAAAAACAAAATATATAACAAATGAGAGGCGGGAAAAACAGTTTTACTGTTCACCGTCTCCCCCAATCAGTTAATCACCAAAATTAACCCTCGTTTAAGTACAATTAACCCTTCTAGATGATTATGACGCAAGCAATGACGAATTTAGATTGCCAAGTTGGCAATCTCAAGGGCAATCATTGGCTAATGGGACGTGTAAGACTTTGGATGGCTATGATCAATAAGGAGAAGGGCAAATCATGAATTAAGGGTTGAGATTAGAAGCAAGGGGAGCGTCTAAGGGCCTGGAAGCTTCACTCTTAGCCTATAAAAAGAGCATTTCACTCACAGTTTAATCATCGAGGAGTAGTTTTTAGTAGTAGCTTATCGTTTAATTTTAGCTTATTTTTTATGTAATTTCAGTTTTTTTTAGTTAAATGCAATTTCCCTTTTCAAAGTTTGTACTCATTTCATCCTATTAATAAAAGTTGTTTTCATTTAAGCTCAATTGTCAATTCTATTTTTCACCTATTTGCTCTAATAATTTGAATAAGCTCTTATTTACTGTTCTATAAGCTCAAATTGTCATAAGCTACATAAAAGCTCTCAATACTTGAAAACTCAATGGAATTGGATGGCTGCTCTGAGTTTTCAAGTTGGTAATAGTGCTTGAGGGTCAAGCCTTAGGATTAGACTAGGTATTGGAATTAAGCTTAAGCTAGTTATTTAAGCTCTATTAAGAGCAATTACCTCTGTTTAGCTGAGGTGTGGGGTACTGGTGTGTAGTTCAAATTTATATACTTATATAGTATTAATTCCGTAAGAATTCCTTTCCAAAATACTTCTCATCATCCATAGAGAAAATAAGGTTTCCAAAATCTCACAAAGAAAACACAATTCGTTTATTTTTCCCCTCTCCCCTCCCCCCGCGCCCGCTCAATAGTAGTACTCTTATCATGGGTCGTGTCCCAACGAAATCGTGAATTGAGGGGATTTGGAATATTCGGATTCGAGCTAAGAATAATAAAGGGATTTTGAATTGTTGTTTACACTACAAAAATAATTAACCATGAATGAAAAACAATTAACTAGCACAAATTTAATGCACCAAAACGTAATAAACGCAGAGCTCTAAACTGAAATTAAAACTAAAGCACCTAATTTTTACAAATTTTTACTACCTAAAAACAACAACTTTAAAATGTAAATTTTAGGAACTAAGATATTTGATGTTTTTATGTATTTTTGTATTTTTTTATGTTGTTTTTTAGACTTTAATGAATTATCAAAAATAAACTTTTCCTTCTAAAATTCAACACTAAAATTGTCTTTTATTTTTCAAAAAATATAGATTAAAATGAAAATTAATTGCAAAATGAATCAAAATTTTTCAATGTTTAATTTTTCAACTGTTTTTCTATTTTTAATGAATTTTCTAAGAAAAATGAATTAACTAAAATCTATTTTAATTTCTAGAAAATACAAAATTAATTGGAAAAATATAGAAAAATGGTTTTTAAATGCTACAAAGGTGCAGAAATGTTATGGAACAAAAAGCCCCAAATTTAAAAACCTAATTGAACTCTAATTTGAGTAATTAAAACTAAACCCTAATTTTATTTAAACTAAATTCTAAAATATTAAAACTATTTTATTTAATAAGAAAGACAGGGTAAAAAGTGCAAGAAATGAAAGTATAGGGTAGGCGGGCGAAATAAGGAAAATTTACACTATAGAGAAAACGGGCAACCCCACACTTTAAGAAAAGTACAAAACAATCCCTACGAATTTGGCTTATTTTGCTTATTGAAAAAGTGCTTTTCAGAAAAATCTTAAAACTACAAACTTGCTAAAGGGCTTATTCTAAACAACATTAATGAAAGCAACTTGGACTTTTAACAAAAGAATAAGCTGAAAAATAAGCAACAAGATCTCTGTCACAGAAACTTAGTCTCAAAAGACTTTTCAGGTTTTTGGCTTAAATTTTGCTTATTTCTTGATGAAACTGAGAAACTAAAACAGCTTATTGATGCTTAAGATTTGTTTTAAAAGAATCTAAACTAAAAATAACCTAGACTTAACAAAATTAGAAAGAAAATTATAATGGAAAAGTGCAAGGTTTTAATGAACTGTTTTAAGGTTTTTTTCAAATAAGCTAGAAGGCTTATTACTAAATTTTAGAAGCTGAGATTTTGAAAATAAGCTATGCTATGTTCCTTGAACTAAACTAGGCAAAAGGATTTTTTTTGCAAAATTTTCACTAGGAAAGGAAAAACTCAAAATTTGAAATGAACTAATACTAAACTTGTTGCTGTTATGAAAGATGCTGATGTATTTGGCATTAGGATTCTATGCAAGCTAAACTTCAATTTTAAAGCTAATAATCAAATGACTAAATGCATTAACAACTGAATTAACTAAATTAGATGTAAATGATGAAGAATAAGAGTTCACTCTAGAATAATGAGATGTTTAGATAAAAAGAAAGAGAATAGATGTGTTATATGTATTATAGAAAAGATTAAAGATCAAAAGAAAGTAGATAGAGAAGAAGATAAAATAGAAGATAAGAGAAAGGTAAAGAAGAAGGAAAGAGATCTACAAGTAAGGTAGGAAAGAAGACGTAGAGCACTAAAGATAAGTAAGCAAGAAGCTGTCACAGTCAGAAGATTTTATGTAAGAAGATAGAAAGAGATAAGATAATGAATAAGAGAAGGGGGGGAGGGGATGAAAGATAATCAGTATCAGATTGTCAACGAGTATAAGATAAAGCAGGAAGCGCTGATTGCAATCTGCAGGCCGACAGCTAAACGCCAAACTCGTATCACACCTTGTTTAAAGAATTTTAAAGTTATTTGCAAGGAGAGCATTTTTCATTCAAACAAACAATACAAGTTTCTTCTGGTTTTGCAATCCCATCCACCTCTACCATCTATGACACAAGGATTCTTCATTAGGGGGCCTCGAAACACCCTTGACTTTTAGTGTTGAGGAAAATTGTCCAAATCCCAAGAGAATCTGAGTGGATACATCCGAGTGATAGTAAGATATGTTTTTTTTACCTGCATGTGATGGATTTATTTCCATCAACGTTCCCATGTGATGTTCTCGTGACCTCTCTTTTATGTCTTTTTCGAATTTGATGTCAATTTCAACTCTAGTGACCATTAAAACTATTTTTGATGATAGTGTTAGAGGGGGACGTCGAGTGCAAGGATTTATTATGATCTAACCATTGATGAGTCGACTTTCCTAGTCACATCTATTCTGTATTCTAATAGGATTGAGGTGTCTCGCTGACACGGAGACGACATTGAGAAAGATTCTACTTAACCATGATCCGTTTCTACTCTATGAAAGCATGGTTCTATTCTCGAGGGATTCATCAATGATTAACCTTTCGAAGAGAATGATGATTTATTTGATTTGGAATGTAAAACGAATGATTAGAAAAGAATTTTGTACGATGATCCAATTGATGAGGTTGAGTGTTTTGACCCAGGAGGCAATAATGATGAGATCGATGCTTTTCTAGCTATCAAAGTTCCTACGTATATTGAGGAAGGTTATTTATGACTCGGAAGGGAGACGTAATCTTATCTTGAGAGTTTACTTAGTCGATATTACTCCCATAATTTCTCTCCCGAAGTATTTTTCAATCATGAACCACAACATAATACTTTTTCTCCCAAAAGTGATCCTCTCCACCATGAGTTTACCGGTGAACTTATCACTAGTCCTCCAGGAATTGTTAGAGAGCACGAGGATTATATTAATCGAATGTCGTTGCTATGCGGTAATTCGTCTTCCCGGTCACAGGAAAATTTTCATACAATTATCGAGTCTCTTCCCTCATCTACTACTCTCGTTGAGGATAGTGACTCCAATAGGGAAGAGATCGATATATTTTTTGGACCAGATGATTCGATACCATCAGGTATTGAAAGTGATTTTGACTCGGAAGAGGATACTATTGACAACTTGCTTAACAATGATCCCATTCCCGAATATGAAAGTTCAACCCTCATCATGGAACCCAATGTGCTCGTGATAAGCAATGTTAATGAAGATGAATGTTTTGACCCCAGGGGGGGAGGTAAGAATTAGTGTTGAAATTGGACGGATTTCCTTACACATTTGTCACAAGGACTTTTCTCCCGTACTCACTTACACTGAGGTTTCGCCTTACTTTCCTTCCAAACAAAGTGAGGACTCCATTTTTAACCCAGGATCTCTACTTAGAGGCCAGTGGCATCTCATGGGATGGAACTTTCATGTGCTTAATATGTTTATCAAAACATTATTTGAAAAAAGCGGATTGAGATTTTCTCCATTATATTTACTTTCTCCAAGGACGGAATGAATTCGGGGATCGAGTCAGCTATGGTGACTCGGTATACCATAAAAAAGCGCTTTGTGGGAGGCACCCCATGCTTATCCATTTTCTATTTTCTTTCTTATTTCTATTGTGATGTGAGGAGGCTTGTACTCTTCCAATTCTTGTTGTTGTTTGTACTTGTGATTGTTTGCAGGATTGACTTAAAAAATTTCTAAAGACTCTCGTGTTCGGTGTTTTGTCCCGGCCCACTCGAGCTTCCTAGCCTTTGCTTGCCATTAGTTTGGGGAAATCCGATAAGCTAAAGATTATTTTCGACTAACTTTTATTTTTATAACATCTTGATAATTGGCTCTAAAGATTTTGTAATACTTTCTTCAGGCTTGAGTTATGATTCGACCTTTTTGAGTTCTGTCATGGGTTTTTAAGTCTTAGGCTAGGAAACATTGAGGACAATGTTTAATTTTAGTATGGGGTAGTATATCTTCGATATAATTTACCTACTTTTGCCCGTTGTTCTCACGTACCCCGTTTTCCACCAAAATTTTCAAAAAAATGAAAAAAATTTTTAAATTTTCAAAAATAAATTAAAAAAAGTTTGGGGGGTTTTTTTTAGTCACAATTTTGACTTTCCTGCTGGGTAGAATAAGAGTAGATTTTGACCCGATCGAGCGTGTTGAGCTCTAGCTTGTTCCTTAACTTTTAGGCTAAGCATTCGGGAAAATTAACGAAGAACAAAAAATGATAGAGTTAAGTATGAGTGGGATGCTAAACTTGGATTAGTTGGATATCTGACGATATGTATGTAATTTGTGGCTTTTTTCTCCATAAGCTCTTAACACAGGATAGTATACGTGTGTTTTTGAGAGATTAACTAAATCAACAATTTTTAGTAATAATAGCAAAAAAATTTTGTCGTAGTTCAAATATATACTTGGCAATTTTTACATAAAAGAAGTCTTTCTCTTAATAAAATAAATGAATATATATATATTTATATATATATATATTTTATATATATATATATAGTATATCATACAAAAATAATAATAATAAAAATAAAATGTGGGTGATAAAAGCTCTACTACCTCTTGCCGGTTCACAACCGATTGTGGTAGTCTTCTAAAGAATGCTAGTTAAGAATAAAAATCCGGTTGAGTCTGATAAAAGTTTGCTGATATGCGGCTCACAAAAAAATCGATGTTGCGCCTTCTAAAAGGGTCGAGGGTTACAATGGCATAAATGTTAAATATTAAG
Source organism: Tanacetum coccineum (assembly GCA_026074375.1). Taxonomy (NCBI): domain Eukaryota; kingdom Viridiplantae; phylum Streptophyta; class Magnoliopsida; order Asterales; family Asteraceae; genus Tanacetum; species Tanacetum coccineum. Next base: position 16,677 of record BQNB010025959.1, read on the forward strand.
TTTAAATTAATAAATAGATTACTTTTTGGATAAATTCAAATATGCTTTTGAACATTGACTTTTCTATATTTAAACTATGCATTTACGGGAACCTGGGTGGTTTTTGAATCCCTATAGGTATGTGAGTCCCGAATACTAGTCTCTGTGGAGGTGTTAAAAGCCTGGTTACTTCTGCGCAAAGGTTGGGAATAGTGCCGAGACAAAGTCGCTACTTGGGAATGATCTCGTTTCAAACTCATTATTCTTGGTGGTGGAACGTGAAGCATAGTATTTTGTAAAACGTTGATCCATGGTTGAAATTTAAAATAGCACAATCACTTAAGATATAATAAATGTCAGGACTAAAAAAGTTCACAAGTTACAATATGAGTAGTGTTAGCATTTTTTCTGATATTTAGCTGTGATTCGTTTTCAAGCTTGGTTTGGAAGCAAGTAAAATGTCCGGGCGATGAATTTCTACATTTTGGGGCTTTCTCGGATCGAAATGCATCTTGTTCTATGATCCCTAATAGCTTATGGAAATTACGAAAGTGATATTTTCTTAGTGTACTTACAAATATGGAAAAGGTTTTGAAAAAAATGGGAAAATGGGGTGTTTATAATTGTGATTGCTTAAACTCTCTCCACAAAAGTCTTTGCTACTTTTCAAAGATTTAGTTTGGGGAAGTTTTGAGGTATTTGGTTTTAAAGCATATAATATTGCGTGAGGACACACAATCGTTTAGTTTGGGGAATTTTGATGTGAAAACACATATCCGTTTTATATCATAAATGACCCATAAAAGAAAAAATTATGCTTAAAATGCTTGTATATTGCTTGTTTTGTCTTTGTGATTGTGTAGGTGTGGATATAGCAAAAATCGCAAGAAAACGGGCCAAACCAGACAAACACGGACACGAGAACGGATAGAGTGCACAAGAGCACAAAAGGCCCCTAAACCTTAACGGTCGTTATCTCTTTATACTACAAGAGATAACACTCGTTATCTTATATTAGCTCATAAACATTAACCCGACCCAACCTATTTGATATAAAAAGACCCAAGTCAAACCCCCAAGCCCCGGTCAAACATTTTAAACGAATAATAAAGGAAAAAAATGGCACGGGAGTTAGTTTTTACTATTCACTTATCTTCCCAAATTTACCTAGCTCAAAATCAAAGGGAAAATGGAAATTGAGGACGTGGCTCTATGATTCTAGTACCAAGGTACAAGCTGGCAGAGTTAGACATCATAAGAGGCTCTTATTGGTCGAATCCCACAAGAAAGGACACTCGGATAATGGGAAGAAACACACTAATGATTGGATTTTTGCACTAAAATTAGTGCAAAAGAAGCACACATGGACTGACACACGGAATGCCATGTTGGCAATCTGTGTGCTCACTCAATCAATCCAACGGTCATAAGGATGGATCCAATGATGGGCAAAGAATCAAGGGACGAGTTTACAAGGAGTTTGTAACAGACTCAAATCCTAGAAGCTTCATTCTCAGGCTATAAATAGCCCCTCACACTCACACACAGGAGACACTTTTAATCTTAGTTTTTTTCTACTTTTTAATTTAGCTTAATTGTAATTTTTAGTTTTTTTTAAACTTTAGCTTATTTAATTTACTTATTCAGCTTATTGTAATCTCATCTTCAGTATCTTGTAATTAATTTTCAGTTAATAAAATCATCTTTGCTTTTCCATAAACTGTTTTTACTATTAAGCTTTTACAAATTCAAATGATCATGTTACTGTTTCATAAGCTTCTCACAAGCTCATCATAAGCTCTCTGAGTCTATAAGCTTAGATTGAGCTCAAATTAGTCATCTAATCTACTCCCCAGCCTTAATAATCAGCTTAAGTCCTTTTGCTATATGGATTTTGAGCCTTGTATGATAAGCTTACAAGGGAAGAGCTTTTGGGACCTTTACTAGCTTATCCTTGTGATAAGTTAGAGCTTGTTGACAGCTCTTTGAGCATATTAAGCCTTTGTTTAGCTAAGGCAATTGTAAGACTTCTTTAAATTTCAATTCTCTTAGCTTAATATTGATTTGTTAATTTTCTGCTTTATTACTTTGCTTATTTAGTGCTCTAATCTGTCTTATTGGCTATATTAAATATGTTAGATCATCTGTTTTCAACGTATAGTAAGTTTAGATTCATAGTTTTTCATATTTTGTCTCCTTAAATCATTTAAAATCTAAAAATAGTAGCATAATACTAGCTTATGTTTCTGCTTATTTGCTTATTGATATTGTTATTAGGTTTGGACTACGCTTGTTGATATTGGTATTTGAAAATAAGTCTTATCTCTCATAATCTAAGCCTTAAATATGAAGATAAAAAGTTTCTAAGGGGGTGTTTGGATCAAATGGCCAGTATTACCCTCAAGTTAATACTGTATGGGGGTTCTTGCTACTTTTGGTCTTATAACCTTTATATGTTGGTTTTTGATCTTGTTTTAAAGATTTAATTGATCAAATTCAGATTTTCATCAAGTTACTTAGTGACTATTAGCAATCTGTTAGTTTAGTTCTATTTCTTATGCATTTTTAGCTTAAATATGTTATAGTAATTGAAATTGTTCTTTTTGCTCTTAGTTTGGTGTCTTAAAAGTGTAGAATGCTAATACTTAGGCCTGCACATTTGGTTTTTAAAGATTTGGTCACTTTGGTTGTCAACTGCATCAGTTAGTGAAAACAGATTTTAGTGAAATTCAAGCTTAATTTTCAGAGGGTTAAAGTAGGTTTTAGCTTTTGAAATTAAGTGCACAACTAGTTTATAGGCCAATCTAGATAGTTTAGGTCTTAATTTTGCTTAAAAAGTTTATTTGATTATCTGTTTTTAGCCTGCAATATAGTACTTTGTTTTTTTTATAAAACCTTAAAAATCCAAAAATATAGTTCTCTGTCTGCAATAGCTTTTTCAATAAGCCATTTAATAGCCTATTTGAGTTTCATATTCCTTTTTAAAAGTTGTTTTATGTTGCTTATAGTTTAAGCTTTCCTGTGGTATAGGCCAATAAGCCATAAGGATCTGTTTGCTTGCTTTAAAATAAGCCCAAAGTTGATTGTTTGCCTGTTTGGTTTTTAGAATTGCTTAAATGCTTTTTGGCTTATTTCAGCTTATGGCTTGTCTTTTTGATCTTATTTCTGTCCATTTTAGCTTAATAGGTTAGGCTTAAGTTTCTAGTAGCTTATTTGTCTTTGTAGCTAGCTTATTTTGTAGCTTGTAGAGTTTTATTAAAAGTTTAAAAAGTAAAAAAAAAATAGTTAAGCATTTCTGTTTTAAAAAGCCTCTTTTCAGCTTATTTTCTTAGATTTAAAAAATAGTTTTCACAAATGTTGTTAGTTTCTAGCTTATTAACATATTTGTTTTTAAACTTTTTCAAAATAAAAAAATTGCAAAAAGAAAGATCCAAGGGCTCGAACCCTGGACCTCTCCCTTAAACACACACTCATTTAACCAGTTTGCTACATTAGCTCATCCGTCATCTTCTCTTTCCATTACCCTTTTATCACCTTTTCCATTTCCTTTAACTAATTATAAGCCGTAGCTTAATTTCATCTTTTAAGGGCTTAATTCGTTTGCTTAGTTTTTGTTTCTATTTTTATAAAATCTGTCTCACTATTTTACACTTTCAGTAATTTTTCTAGATTTTTAGGATTAAGTTTGTTATTTTTAATCATTTTTCTTTGTTAAAATCTTTAAAAATTCATAAAAAATAGAAAAATAATCAAAAAAATATACTTCTTTTTTAGGAAATTTTATTTTATCATATAGTTTCTAGAAAAATTAGTTTTGCTTCCGTAGGGTTCAAATTGCAAAATTTCAATTTTTAAAGAACGAGATTCTTTTCCGTTCACGTTTTTTGTGTTTTTAAGCTCATTTCAATTCCGTTTTTGTTCTAGTTTTCTTTAAACTTACTTTTTAGTCAATTAGAGTCTATTAAAAGAGAAAAAATCATTTTAGGTTTAATTTTAGAAATTTAGGGTTTTTAATCACCATTTAGGGTTCAGTTTTGCGTTTTTAGTTTAAAGTTTAAAATTCTCGTTCATTAATGTTAGTTTAATTGTCCTTTTATTTGCTCACTTTATGGATTTTAGTATACAAATCATTTCGAACCAATCTACAAATAATGTTTCAAACAACAAACGCTGGTCTCAATTTCATAAATCTTCGTAGGAATACATTACACGGTAATCACTTACCGGTAAAATATACGTATTATTTTATATAATTGGTGAGAATTTTTTCTTTTCGTCCTCTTGCCCCCCTCAAGGGTACATTTTTGTTTGGGTACATTTTTCTTTACTTATTATATCATTATACGTGTATTAAACTTTATCGCATTCTGTGCCCTTTATCTTGGATACACATAAACTACTGTAGTGCCCCTTAGGACAATCATTGTCTAGATAATTAAAACCATTAAACTGTCATCACATTGGTTTAATCAAGGAACCTAGGATAGTCTAAAACTAGTGGTCATGGTAAAAAGTATAAGGTTATGAATATGTAACTACTATCATTTCTCGGAAACCCGTCAAGCCGGGGATCCATAGTTTCCTATGTTCACATCTTATTCTCTTGATGTATGTTGGGATCACATATTGTAATATGGTAGTTGGGACTCTGTCTGCTCAATGCTTATGACGTGAGATCGCTGCCTCACTTCTCCATGTTTAAGTCTATGGTTAGGTCTCGGGGTTTTGGTTTAGGGTTGTGCTTGTGGTGTGTCAGACGTGTGTCCTTCACTATTCTCATATATATTATTTATTATATATTTTTTTATTTTCTTTTTTTTATTATACTTTATTTTTATATATTCTTATATTAAATTTGTATTTAAGTTTTATTTTTTTATTATATTATATTATTTTTTTTTTATTTATTATACCCCAGCTATAAATTACACTGCCTATATTTTGATTACACACAATCGTTTCACTACAAATCTAATTCAGGTAATGGATCATGTAGCAAAGAATATGGGTTATGGAGACTATTCAGATGGGAATGTTAACACTTTCTAGGGTTTATTACGTATAAGGACTTGGGCATAATCTATTCTCTGGTGGGACATTTTGTGATTCCAACCCGAAGGTTTCGTTTAGTCCAAAACCACCTGCTACTTCGTAATCTAGAAGGTGTTTGATTTATTAATTGGATCTCGAGGGGAATCTTTATACACTCTCTCTTGGGGATATGATGTCATCCTCTCCTACCTTGTCTCTGTCAAAGGCCTTAAAACCAAGTCTTGGTTATGGCATCGTCGTCTCTCTTATTTAAACTTCGGAGTTATTAATCATCTTACCAGACATGGTCTTGTTCGAGGTCTCCCTAAGCGCAAGTTTGAAAAGGACCATTTGTGTTCTGCATGTGCATTAGGCAAGAGTACGAAGAAACCCCACAAACCCTAATCTGAGGACACCAATCAAGAAAAACTCTATCTGTTACACATAGATCTGTGTGGACCAATGCTTGCGCGAGTGTCAATAAGGAAAGAATACCTCCATGTTATGGTTGATGATTACTCCTCAATTACATGGGTAAAAATGCTTGCGATCAAAAGATGAAAGCCTCATAGCTTTTAATTATCAATTTTTTGAAGATGATACCAAGTACACTTAAGGAAACCGGCCGACCCATCAAACAGATAATGGATCTGAGTTTGTTAATCAAACATTGCGTGAATATTATGAGAAGGTGGCATCTCTCATGAACATCTGTTTGCCCTCCGCTTTCCCCACGGCAAAATGATGTTGTTAAAAGACAAAATCGTACGCTAATTAAAGCAGCCTGCACTATGTTAATTTATCCAAAAGCTCCTTTATTTCTATGGGCCAAAGCGGTTGCTACAGCCTATTATACCCAAAATCGTTCCATGATACGCCGTCGACATGGTAAAACACCATACGAGCTTCTACACAACAAACCTCCTGACCTATCGTATCTTCATGTGTTTGGTGCACTCTGCTACCCAATGAATGATAGCAAGAACTTAGGCAAGTTACAACCGAAGGCCGATATAGGTATTTTCATTGGCTATGCACCCACGAAGAAAGCATTCCGGATTTACAACAGACGTACCAGACGAATAGTTAAAACCATTCACGTTGACTTTGATGAGCTGACTGCAATGGCTTCTGAATACAGCAGTTTAGGACCCGCACTTCATGAAATGACTCTTGCAACAATCAGTTCAGGACTCGTGCCAAACCCTCATCCTTCAACACCGTTTGTACCACCTTCGCGAACTGACTAGGATATATTGTTTCAACCGTTATTCGATGAATTTCTCAATCCTTCACCTAGTGTTGATCATCTAGCTCCTGAAGTTGTTGTTCCAATTAATGAAGTAATTGATCTAGTTCTTGCTGACTCAACCGGTTCACCTTCATCAACTATAGTTGACCAAGATGCACCATCCCCAAGTAATTCTCAAACAACACCCGAAACCGAACCTCCCGTTATTCCGAACGATGTTGAAGAAGATAATCATGATATTGAAGTTGCACATATGGGTAATGATCCGTACTTTGGTGTTCCAATTCTAGAAATCCCTTCTGATCAATCTTCATCATCGAATTCTATTCATACAATTGTTCCCTGCGACCAAATTTATGAACACAATAAACAAATGGTCTAAGGATCATCACTTGAAAAATAATCGGTGAACGCGCTTAGACCAGTTTACTTGGCTGCAATACATGAGCAAAACTCTTTTCTGTTACTACGATGCTTTCCTTGACTCTGTTGAACCAAGACGTATAAAGATGCTGTGACTCAAGCCTGCTGGATGAAGCAAGATAAGAGAACTTAAGGAGTTCGAACGACTTGAAGTATGGGGCTCGTACCCCCACAGACAAAGGGTTATGGTGATTACTTTGAAGTGGATCTACAAAGTGATACTAGGAACTTAGGAGGAATTTTGAAGACAAAGCTCGTTTAGTAGCCCGTGGTCTATGTCAGAAGGTGGAATCGATTTTGAAGAGTCTTTTGCTCAGTTGCAAGATTAGAGGCTATATGTATTTTTCTGCGTTTGTGTCATTATGAACTTGGGTCGTATTACAAATGGATGTGAAGACACGGTTTTGAATGGTAATCTGAGGGAAGAGGTTTATGTTAGCCAGCGGATGGGTTCGTGGGATAAAGATAACCTAATCTCGTGTATAAGCTAAAAGAAAGCTTCTTTATGGGTTGATACATGCTCTCACTCGCGTGGTATGGATATGGTGTCTTGTTCTTGATTCCTAAGACTTCTCCAAAGGTTCAGTGATCCTACATGTTCATCCCCAGAGAAGGCAAGGGAATTTACTTCTGGTACAAATTTATGTCGATGCTATTATCTTTGCTGCATCTACACCTGAACTTGTGATCTATTTTCTATAAATCCTGTGTTTAAATTTAGATTCAATGATGGGAAAATCTCATTTTTTTAGGATTACAGATTTCTCAAGTCCCAGAGGCATCTTTATTAACCAGTCAAAATATGCCCTTGAATCTTTAAAGAAATACGGTTTTTGACACTTGTGACCCAGTGATACTCCAATGGTGGAGCAATCCAAACTGGATGAGGATAAAGAAGGGAAAGTCGTAGATCCGTCACACTATCGTGGTATGATCGGCACCCTCTTTATCTTACAGCCTGTAGACCTGACCTACAATTTGCTTTATGCAAGTGTTCCGGTAACAGGCTCGGGCCTACCGAACGCACTTTAAATGCAGTAAAAAGATCTTTCGGTATCTAAGGGAAGTACATCGGGGTCTATGGTATCGAAGATTCCTTCGTTGCTCAACAGCATTTGCGATGCGGATTTTTTTTTTTTTTCCCATTTTTTTTTTGCTGGTTGTCAAGATACACGCGTAGGCACTTTGTAGTATGCAACTTTTGAGTGATAGACTTGTTAGCTGGTCGTAAAAAAGGCGAACAGCGCTTGCGATATCCTAGTACGGAAGCTGATATATTGCTTTGTCGGCTGTTGTGTCAAATCTTTTGGATAAGATTACAAGCTTCACGACTATGCTTTGCGATTTAATAAAATTCCAATGTACTGTGATAACAAAAGGCTATAGCCTTACTGCAACAACGTTCAAACATTCCAGATCCAAGCATTAGACATCAGATTTCACTTTATCATGAGCATGTTGAGAATGGGGGTGATCGAACTTGACTTTGTCAATACGGAGTATAACTTTGCAGACATCTTCACTAAAGCTCTTGGCGAAATAGATTGAATTTCCTGATCAACAAGATGGGAAATGCGAAGTTTTCGCCGGAGACTCTTAAACCATTGCAGTGAAGTTGATGACTAGTAGTGGTACCTATTGCATATATCCTGTATCATATTGGTATTTAATTTAAAACCATAAAACAAAAAGATTTTTTCATTTATTTCAAATTTTTAATAAAACAAAATAACAAATATAAAATTTTAAAAACCCAAAGAAAAATTAAAAAAATAAGAAACTCTAAAAGAGGTAAAAATGCGCATGTCTTCTGAAAAATCGATAACATTTCCGGTTCTTAGAAATGTCATTCAATAATGATACGAGGCTGTAAATGAAGTTCGAGCAGAGGTTCAAATGTTTTCAAAACATGCCAATGGCTTGCTATTATTTCAGATAGCAAACCCGGCATCATATTTTAAAGGCAAGTATATCAAGAAAACTTGACCTCTCAACGGGAATTTATTCTCGGACTTGTCTTACTTATAGACCCTGCACACACCCCCCCCGAAAGGCTTGTGATTACTTTGCATCACAACTTGTGCTTCCTATGTTTCCATAAGTGTACGTGTCAGTGGCTTATGTGTTTAAAAATAAGAGAGGAAATTTATTTTTTTGGTAAAAAAGTTGTCTCACAATTGAATCAGTGTTTTCAGTTAACACAAAAAGATTTTTTAAGACAATTCGACCTCTCAAACAATGGACAACAACTCTTTAACTAGAAAACGGGTTTATATGAGGGGAGAAAATCTTCATCAAATAATCTTTTAAAACGGTCTTTCAAAATAAGTTACGGAATTAACGAATAAAGTTTTTAATAACGACGGATCATAATTTAAGGGGAGTTAATAGATTTTAACTACACAAGCTTTAGATGTCATGTGTTTAAAACTTTATGGACTTATTTGCAATTTAAGACTTAGTTGATTCTCACAGAATAGATTTAAGCTTATCAATTATTCGAACACGATCTCGAGTATATGTGCATACTAGGTTTTGCTGATTCTGAGGTATCGAAACCAGCAAGGGGAAGGAATAGATATACAAGAAAGATAATGAGTACACGTGATAGAATTCATACCCTATTCTCATTTTAGGTCATTCCGGGAAGATAAATGTCATAACCGCAGAGAAAATCAGTGTTTAACTTGTTACTTTCGGTGCACTATTTCAACCTCACGGGGGTAGAGATATCTTGTGATTTCAGAAGTAGTGCATCATTTAGAAACTAGGGGAAGTGTTGTAAGACGATTTATTTAAGGTGAGAAGATTGGTTAGGTGATTCCATAACGGCTCTCAAACGGTTATCACTTAAGTTATTATTAAAAGGGGTAAATTTTTTAATGAAAGAGGTACACATGGTATGATGATTCCCTTTAAAAGTCAGTATTTCCCACAGGAAGAAATGTCTACATCCGAGACTTAGTTGACTTAGGTGTTATCATTTCGACTAATTAGAGGGAATAATTGTGACATCCGGGACTTAGTTGACTTTGGTGTTACATTTATGATCATCACCTATCATAGTAATGAAAGAAATACGGACATCCAGGACGTAATGACCTTTAGTGTTGCAGTTTTGAGTTATTATGTAATTGGGATATCTGGGCTTTATAATTAAGATTGCTTGATTCGGCTTGCCAAGAAAGTTCTCGAATCTATCATGATAGATTGTGTTTAGGGGGAAGCTAAGACAACATCAACAACACATCACCAACCACACAAGCCTCAAGTTACATATGTATTGAATCAAGTTTCATCTTAAAGTTTGAAGCAAAGACTCTCGTAACTTGAAAGAAGTTGAAAGCAATATTTTTAATTGAAGAGTGCTTGTACAGAGAAAATCAGATTGACACTTCTTGAAAGAAAGAGGTTTTATGAGGAGCTTAGAAATTTCGTTAGTAGGAGATTGTACGAAGGAGAACTACGGCTGTGACAAAAGAACCATATGATTCTATCATATGATGTTCTCATCATTCAGGTCAAACCTGTACATACTAAGCTTGTGCAATATATATTTGTGCAAGACTTACTGGTGGTTCTACGGAGTGTCGAGTACATAACTTTCAAGAATTTCTAGTAAAATTCAAAAGGTTTCAAATGGATTGTACTCCGCCCTGTCTATATTCCCTAAATATTGAGGGGGGGACATCTCAAATGTTCCTGATTATTTTTGTGTCGTAACATTTTGTCCCCGAACGTTTAATCCAAAATTGATATCAAAATATCAAGGGATAAACATTTTGGATAAGAGAGAAAAATGTGATTAAACTGGACTTAAATTGTACTGGATTGTGATCATATAAAATGGACTCAAGGTACTCTACACTTAACATGTACTACGATTATGATGCACATGTTAAGGGGGAGCTTTTAGTGATGATGAAAAACTCTCAAAGTGTAAATCTTTTGATATTTATATCAAACACTTTGAATGAATTTTTCAATGATTTTGGTTTGTGATGGTGACAGAATATCCTAAAAAGAACGACTTGAACTTAATTTTATGGATTTATAGTGGTTAGGTATAGGTATTCAAATCCCATGATCCAGCCAGAACCGGAGGGATCTACCCAGGGATATCCACTAGTTAGTGTAGAAGTCCTTAGGTATGATTAAAAAGGAGAAAAAGTGAGAATCGGGAATAATGCCGACTGAGATGGAGCTAACACTGGAACAAACGCAACAAGGTGTTAGTTTTAAAGTCTCGGTAATCATTGAAGGGGTTGAAGAATGAAAAAGAAATGTAAAGATAAAGGGTAAAAAGAAAGAAGCCCTCCATACACTTAGGCAGAAACTGGGTCAATACATAATCTGTCGGAAACACGAAGTTGTTGTCCAACATTGAAGACAATCATGGACCCAGTGACGCTAAGCTCAACCCTTCTCTAGCCACTCAAGGTCTCTCAAAAGACTCTTGTTTCATTTCTCACGGAGATTACACACATTTCTATCAACTTTCTCACTCCGAGTTAGTTGGTATTGAAAGGGTGGCAGTCTGCTCCAGCCTCCGATCACTAAATCAAAAGTGCACGATTGAGTCTAGAGCCAAAAGAGATCATCCATGGAATCTCTTGGACACCATGTCAAAATATATGCTAGCTATCTCACACAATGTGAATACGAGGAAAATATAAGAGATCCTACGCATTATCCTGTTGATTTTGCCAGAACATTGAGTGATACTTAAGTATTCACTATGAAGTGGAAATCCTGTTGAGCAACATCAAACAAGCTCTGGTAGGTGACTTGTGCGATTCTATACGAATCAAACTTGTGGACACTGGAAAGCAGTGGTGCGATTCTATACGAACTCAAACTTGTTCCAGGATATGATTGCGATTGATGATGGAAATTTTTGAAATGATTAACACTACGATGTGTCACAAACCACTTTAGCAAGTGCCACGTTGATTGATTTTCAAATCTCGATATTTCTATTTCAATATGTGAGATAGTAACTCACTGGGTTCACTCTTTTCGTGCTGTTGCTTTAGGACGTTTGATAATGAGATCATGCTGAGTTTGTGAAATCTTAATGCCAAAAAGTGTTAGAAAGTTCTATACTTCAGTGGAAGTTTCGCCAAGGAGATTATTCTTAATTGAATATACTGATCACGGTCGATCCTCACGGATTCGAAGGTTACTCCAACAAAACACGAGGAATGACAAAGCATATTCACCCCCTCTTTATTGCTACTGTTTTAATGGCAGGATACTTAAAGCTGGTGGTGAAGGCACTGATTCCAATGGCTCACTAAGATCCATAAGCCACATGCTCATACGGACCGGCAAACATAAAGACATCATGAAAGCTCAAGTACATGTTTCAAGACTTTCGCTACTCTGATACCGTACGTCTTTCTTGAAGTGACGAAGTATTAAAGTCAAAGAAATTCAAAGAAGTTTCCGTCACTCTGATACCGAACGTCTTTCTCGAAGTGACGAAGTGTTAAAGTTAAAGAATTTCAAGAAAGATGCAACATTAAAGCTTTTCAAGTCAACAAATCAAGAAAGGTATGAGCATGTCAGTCCAGAAGTCACAAGTTACACAAGATGGCAAGATTCATTAAGATAGCAACGAGATTATGCTTGGTTGATGATCTCACAGTGCTCAAGATCACATCTCCACTTACAAGTAAAGATAAAGGAACAAGCTCGAGCCTAAAGTCAAAGATTACTACAACATATTCACAAGAGAAAGTCAAGTTTACGAGCTGAAGACTAAGAGATATAGCATAGTATGCTAGGTTAAATTTTATAAAATGGAGTGACCTCCTTTAGGGGGAGATTGTTGGAAACAAGAAAAGTATCGGTCACTTCCAAGTTGTAATTGTCTTAGCCCGTAGTTTGTTATATGATTAGTTTAGTAAGCTAGTCTGGCCCAAGGCCCATGGAAAGCCCGTTAAGGCCCATGGCCGGCCATGTATGTAGAATATATACCCTCTCCATGCCTTGGAGAGGGTGGTTGGTTGTTTCATTTTCTCATTTTTCACACACTTAATAATATTATCATCTTTCTCTCTCTAGAAACTTTCCAACCCACTTCTCTCTCTAGTTCTTGCATAATATCAAAGATTACTAGTATTCTTCAACGACGTTGCTAGAAATCCAAACAGCGTCAAAATGAGTCGACTTAGTTTTTCCTATAAATACAGCCTCATAACTTCATTTTTTGTAAGCCCCAAACCCTAAGGCCGATTCTAGGGTTTGGGTGGATGTTTTCCAGCTACTTTGGGTGCTTTATTCATACTTTAAACATCTTTTGATCCGTGTTTTGTCTATCGAATTCTATCATAATTATGTCTTTAATTACTATTGTTGATTATGATTTTGGTTGTTCTTCATTCATTACGATGGATCAAATCTTTATTGTGTTTGCTTAGATGTTATAATTCTTATGATTGTATATGTATTTGTGTTAGTTGGTGATTATTTTTCATGTTTGATTGAAGATCCATACGTTTACTCTACGGGTTATTATTACAATAAGTTACTAAAGTTTACACAAAAGTTCGCCTAAGTTATTATAGTTTAATTTTGTTCACTTAGGTTAAAGTATGAAACATAACTTTTGAGGTTACTGAACCTATAAAAATATACGTAAACATCACTTAACTCGTAAAAACACGACATTTATGTTACTTAACTTATCAAAAAATATGCGTTCAGGTTACTCGAATTAACACTGAAATTATAGTGGGGTATGTTTCTTAAAAGTTTAGTAACTTAAATGAACAAAATAAAACTTTAGTAACTTAGGCGAACTTTTATGTAAACTTTAGTAACATGTTTGTATAATAACCCTTTACATACTATAGTCGATTGATTGATTTGTGGTAAACTAATATTACATGTGAGGTTTCTCGATTCACGATCTCGGGAGGTCGGGGAAGCTCAAAATATGAATAAGCCAAATGGAGAGGAGAGAGCTTTATTTAATTTTCAAGTTTTATTAAAAGGAAAAATGAAAGGGAAATTACAAATATGAGCTTCACCCTCTAATGTTGATTAGAGGGGAGTATTTATAGGTAAAACACAAGGACACTTTGGACTAATTACACTTTTAGTCCTTGTGTTTTAACTTAAACCAAAACTAATGTAATTTCCATATAGACACCATATTTTTGATCCTAACAATCTTCCTCTAATATGGTGGCATATGGAATTACTTACAATGTATCCTACAAGTACAAATAGCTAAAGATATCTTTAGTTTGCTTTGTCTTCAACATGTACTATAGCTTGTATCATTCCTTCACTTGTAGAGAATATAATGTAATCCACTTCCCCCCAAACAGACAGCCATTCGAAGCAAATATGAAGCTTTGATGTAGTTGACTAAAATCTTCTAACTATGTGGTTTATAAGCTCGCAGCGGAATTTGTAAAAGAAGAAGTAAACCACACTTAGCAGCAAATCTGACTTCTTCATTGCGGATTAGTAGCCGATCCATTCAGGGGAACATGCACAGACTTCACACAAACAACTCATAGAAGTAAGAAACTCCAATACAATTAAGTCCCGGATGTACACATTTCTTACCCCTAGTTGTTGCACTATGTTGTATACACCAAAGTCAATTAAGTCCCGGATGTACACATTTCTTCCCCCTGATTGTTGCATCTATCGAACACTCTTCCCCCTGATTATATTTGATGACCATCAAACATAATCATAATTCGGTTACGTCTGAATGTTCGATAGAGAAGTCATGTGTGAAGTCGCTTCTCCTCAGACTTATTCAATACCAACCTCGTATTCTGTCGGCTCTTTGTAATGATTACTGATGGAGAAAACGAATTATCACAAACTTGATGATGAAGTAGAATAACCCAAACTTGTGACTTATGTCTTGTACTATCCATGATAAAGAATGGTGAATAGAACTCACGCTGCACCTTGCCGAATCTCTAAGTACTCTATACTCCTCAACCAACCAACCATCAAGTATTTTTTTTTAAAAAGGGTAGTTACGCCACCTTTTGACAAATCTCAACTATGTTGAGACACAGAGCATACAACGTAACTCTTCAAGTGATAGCAAATGTGCGCATTGAGCACCAACTTCTGGTTTATAGATCACCATTGCTGATTGACAAGTCTTCATTAAGAACCCGCTTTATAAGCTTCGAAAGTTATCTTTAAAAGTCATCATCCAACCAACCCCGACTTTTAAGATATGATAAGTATACGCACCCGTGAAATTCCACTTCAACTTCGAATAACTGATAACGAATCATCCCCGTAGCCATTTGTTGCGATTAAATCCCGAGACTAGCCTTTTGAACGGTTTTCGTAAATCTATTATCCGGATCGTTTTAAGCAATAAGTGATGTTTCATTTTTCCATTTTTAGCCATAATAGTTCAGCCCATCAATTAAAATTCCCAGTCCAATCCATAAATCCAGCCCATGTAGTTTAACCAACTTTCGGCTAAGTACGTTATCACAACAGCACAAAATCAGTGATTACTCTTTTCAATATCGGCCATCACTCTTTATTAACCCATTCGTGAGAATTCGATAGACTCAACCAATTTCATCTTTTGTAATATCGGCCCAAATATCGCTCATAAGTCATATAATGTTAATTTTTTACCAGCCAGGTTGAATCCAGAAACAATATACTCGATAGAACTGGTATATAGTGCTTGTGTAACCCTACATTCATTTTTATAACATTCAACACAAGCACACACAAACCCTAAGTTTAACTCAATCGCCCCCATCTACTCTTTTCAGTCACTAAATTCAATCTCCCACCTTATCACTTCATTTCAGTCATTGGTTACCAAAACATCTTCCTGTTCTTTGTAAATCTCCAAGACACAATGAACAACAAAACCCCTTTGTTTATTCAAATAAACACAAGGAGTCCGAAAATTACATCGTTTCGTTTTTCATATAAGACAATCAGCCTCAAGGGTCTAGGTATTCAACCAAGATCTCAGGTAGAGTTCTATCATCTCTTGTTTTTTTTTCGTTTCTTGGTTCCACTGACACAAATAAGGACAAAAACAATCTTGTTCTTGTTCATTCTTGATAGATGTCGAAGATTGAAAAGAAGATTTGCTTCCACAATGATCAATGATGATATTTCTTTTGTGTTCTTGATCTTTAAAGGTCATCTCTTTTGAGTATAACACACGAAAAATCTGATATCTTGATGCGTCATGTTTCGAGTTTGTGGTAGATGTTATGAAGGTGAGATTTGATTGAAGGTGGATATAGGGTAGAAAGGATTTGATTGTGGATTGACTATGGATATTGTAGATGTTGTTTGTTTTTGTTGTTCAGTCTCTCAGTTTGTTTTCTTTTTTGGCAAACTCGGTAAATACTGAGTTTAGTCTGCTGAGTTGACTTAGTTATCGAATGTGTAGATCTATAATCGAATTTGTGAAGTGATGTTGTAGCAGTTAAGTGAATACATTATAATGATTAAGGTTTCAAGGATCTGTGTAGTGCTCCTAAAACCCCTTTGGAAGTTCCAGAAGGCCCTTTTCAAAATGTTTAACCTAAACAAAATTGTAAGTCTACCAAGAAAGATAAGTTAGTTTACTCTTGTTATTATGATTATTTTGCTTCACTTATTGTTGTTGTTGTTGTTCATCATATTCATGAGCATGAGTCCTCTACAAAGGCTATTTTTGATCCACCTTGATGGGGTGCTATAGGTGAGGAACTTATTGCACTACATCAGACTCATACATGTGACTTGGTACCTTTGTCGCATAGTAAACATGCTATTAGCTGTTGTTGGGTCTATAAGATGAAAACCAAAGTTGATGGGCCCATTATAAGTTATATGACTCGAATTGTTGCTAAAGGTTACTCTTAAGAGTACGGTATGGATTATGAATAGACATTTTATCTCGATGCAAAAATGACAATTGTTCGCACTTTGATATTTGTCGATTCTTGTTGTAAGTGGAAAATATCACAAACGGATGTCAAGAATGCCTTATTGAGCGGTGACATGAATGGAGATGTTTATATGAAACCACCTCATGGTGTTCCCCATCAATCACATGAGGTATGCAAGCTTCAAAAAGCTTTATATGGTTTGAAACAAGCACCACGTTCTTGGTATGAGAAATTTTTCAAAATGGTTACTTATCTTGGCTTTGTATCTAGCCACCATTATTCCACATTATTTTTTAAACATTTGAGTGTTGGATTTGTGGAAACTAGAAGGGGGGTTGAATAGTTTACCGGTTAATTGACGTTTTAAAAACTTTGTTTATAAAAACGCTTCATTTGAGTATATGTGATATCAACCAACAATATGAACACTCAATATATCTAATCTACTTACAATTCAATCACAATATAAAAAATAAATAGGAAACGTAAATAAAAGATAAAAGATAGAACGATCAGACCACAACACTAAGAATTATTGTGGTTTGGCTACGAAGCTCTTCTTCACCCTACTTCACTCCCCGAGTATCCAACTCAAAATTTCACTATGTCAACAAGCTCCCTTCGGGTGGAGAAAACCGTTTACAAGTCACTTACGTTGTTTTCCGACACTAATCTAAATGTCGATTCCTAATCTTAGCTAGAACTAATCTACACCTTTACTAATGTATTTTTAAGGACTAAAATAATAACCGACACTGAATCAACACTTCGGATTTATATATTATCTTGATTTACACAATCACAAACGATCAAACAATAGAGGTTTGGATCTAGAAGAAGATAGAAGAAATTACTAATCTATAACACTTCGTTTCTTGACAAAAACGAGTGTTCTTCTCAAACACTTGATAGAAGGAGGAAGAAGAAGAGATTGGATCACTTGAAACAAGATTAAACTATGCTAGTGATCAAGAGATTTAGAGAAAGAAAGGGTATTTTAGAGAGAGAAAGAGATTTAAAAAATCGGTGTAAAGAGGTCTGAAAATCTGCAAGGAATAATGCAGTATTTATAGCCAGGAAATGGTAACGTTTTCTGGGGGCGTCCTGCCTATCAGGGGGCCGCCCCTAGTCAGACGCTTCCATTTTTGTCCTGTAGTGGGGAAGGTAAAATCCGGTGTAGAATGTTCTATTTTAGGGGGAAAACCAGATTTTAAATTTTTATATTTAATTAAATATTTCTTAATAAATGAAAAAAATTGTATTTTGTAAAAGTACTTAAGGAGAAATGTAAGGTTTAAGAAAAATTATTTTCTTGATCACTAATCATGTTTAATAATTTGTTTATACATACCTTAAGTGATTTACGTCAAAATAGAAGTTTACGATTAATAACATGTAAACGTTTATTTTTATCGTAGATGTTTTTACATTTTCTTATCTTCAAAATGTAGAGTCTAAAAATATAAATAACGTTTTTAGACATTATTTGTATTAAAAATCTCCCACTTTTTGATGATGACAAAATATAAACTCATTTTAGATAAAAATAAAAAAATTCAAGTTATTAATGAGTTTTAATCCATTTCTCCCCCTTTTTTCGAATCCAAAAAGGTAGATCATCGAGTTTAGAAGAAAAAGAAATCGACAATGCTAAAGCTCCCCTTGATGTACACTCTCCCTCGTTTGGGGCACTAAGGGATCGAGCTATGGTCAGTTGCTACAAAACGGAGTTAGAGAAAGCAACTGCAATATATATTTCAAGTTGTAGCAATATGATGACAAGTATATATAGAAAGATATGGCTTAAGAAAGAAGAAGTAACCACCTTAAACTATGCATGTAAATCACCTCATAATACTAATAAACTAAAATAAAGTCATTCATTCATAACCATATAATAAATTCATACTTGAAAAGTATGAATATTACAAGACTAGAAATTAGATAAAATATACATAACCACAATGACATAAAACCTAGATGATTCTTGAGTCATAGATATGGCTCAAAAGGTTAGGTGAAACATTGTTTAGAAGCATCGAAGATGTTTTAAGGATGGGGTGGAGAATGTGATGCCATGGCGGAAGTAAAAAGATACTCAATGTGAGCAAACCTATATGATTCTTGAGTCATAGATATGACTCCCTCTTAATGTATGCTCCCCGTCATTTGGGGCACCAAGGGATCGATCTTATAAGTTTATTGCTACAAAATAAAGTGAAAAGTACAAGTGCAAGAATATATTCCCAACTAGTAGCAATATAGCAATTCATGCAAGTAAACCATAAAGTAGTTTCATTCATCACTTAAGAAACTCATACAAGAAACATAGATTGCAAGCAATACTAGCGATAATAAGATAGATTCATACTTTAATGGTATGAATATGACAAGATAAAATAGATAAACATAACATAATGACGCATTGGAACATAAAGCTAGATTAGTGGATTCTTGAAATCTAGAAGATGCCACAAGCAAAAGATGGATAAATGACTATTTGAAGAAATTAAACATGTTAGAATGTTTAATTATTATAGGTCAAAAAGGGTGAGGTAGGTGGGTCATGGTTTGGTGGGGCGCGAGTTTGAGGTATGAGATGAGTGAGAAGAAATTAAATGAAGTTGATCTTATTTCACAAGGAGTGGAAATGATTTCAAGTGTACCTACAACAATGACAAAAGCTTGAGTGAAATTCAAATTGAGCATTGGTAGGAGGACGGATCAAGGGTGATGGTGGTGAAGGTGGTGCATGAGAATAAGCATTAGATGAGTTTTGAGTTTGAGATTCAAATATGGAGGAGATATTGTAAAGTTGGTTAATCATTTGGTCTCTAAGTGGATTGTAGGAAGGTGATGAAGGAGATTGAGGATTGACTCTTGGAGGAAGTAAAGGTGAGTCATTTTGAGAAGAAGGTAGAGATTTTGATGTGAGTGTTGTTAGCCTCCAAACTTGTCTTATCGAGATTCTAGGTTTCCTAGAGAAATTTGGAGGAGGGTTTGAACAAGACATTGATGATAAAGGTGAAGAGGATTAAGAAGATGAAGAAGGTGATAGTTGTGTGACTTAAATAATGGTAGAGATATGATAGAATGGAAAAGCATTACTTGGATAGAAAAAGATGCAAAAGATGGTTTAGCTAAACAGGGAAGTGCTAGCTTGAGACTATAGGTAGGAGGGTCATAGGTATAGAAAAAGAGGCAAGACTGCAAAATTCATTCCCTCCTGTTGGCGGTCCCATAAAGGGCAGCAGCATCTTCTAAATTCAAGGTCGACCTATAATACACTACACATGTAAATGTAAACGTGCTTTATGGGGGCCATTTTCTGGAGAACAAAATTTCTAGTTTGACCCTCTTTTTATGTAGTGGCAGCAGCATCTTCTAAATTCAAGGTTCAACTAGACCTAACTTAACAACTTTACAAAATAGATTTACAAGGCTAAACATGCATCTTCTAACTAAGCAAGTAATAATCAAACATGCATGGCATTTTCACATAGTAAAGAAGTTCACATAATAATAATAAGCAAATAAGTTGTTGGATGATAAAATTAAAAGGATCACCCGAGGCACTTGTGATCGCCTTCTACAACTCTAAATCCTAAGAAATAAATAATAAGTTAAAGTGTGATATAAGTAAAAGTACTAATAGAAGATAGCTAATAAATCATTTAAGCATGATCATTTCTTGTTTCCGTTCATCATGTCCTTTAGAGCTTTTCTGATTGACCTTAACCCTTTTCGGTGTTCATCTCAATGTTGAATTTGGTGGTTTATGATTTTGGTTTGGTATGAGTTTAAAGATTGACTTTCATGAGGTAGGTTTTTAAAGACTCTTGGGATAACATTTGACAAAGAGCTAATGAGTTGAGGTAATGAAGGAGTGCTAGAATGAGAAGATTCGTCATCATTTTCATCTAAGTGATGAGATGAAGATGAATGATTAAGAGCAGTAGAGGAAGAGCTAGGATTTGAGTCACGACATCTTTTTGTGCCATGATCTGACCACTTCTTTCGCTCGTAATAAGGAGCGAGGGGATGCATGACTCGATCATACAAGATGTAGTGATCAATTGCTAACTCAGGAAAGTTTGATACAACATGATTGAATAATCTAGTTAAAAGCATTCCATAGGGTAGAATGACTTTAGGATTTTTTTCTAATCCTTTCCATTCGTTTGTAGAGGTTTCGATGCAATAAATCATATGACACAGACACGCAGGGACATGATCCCGATGACCTCCTAGACAAAACACATTTTCACAAATGATTTCAACCCACAATTTCATATGAATTTAAATTTCGCGAGTTAAAATTTTGTTTTCATTATTCATAATAGTTTTCTTATTTTTAGTACGAGTTACTTAACCTTGTCGTGGAGTTTGAATGATAGGCTTTATGACCCTTGGAGAAGGGGGAATGGTTTTATAACGACCCTTTGACGGAGTACTTATTGCCAAGTAATCAAGTGACCACATGTCGGTGTATGAGACGTGGCCTTCAAACGGAATTTTTAAGATATGACCGAACTCTTCGACAGTGAGGGAAAATGATTTATTTTGAATGACAAAGTTGACAACAAAGTGTCCTTAAGAGTTATAGTCAAATGTAAGTTGGCTATAAAATTCAAAACAAAGAGAGGAACAATTTGTTCGTTTATGTTCACCAAACATTCAAAACCAATTAACTTAAATTAGGCAATAAGATGACCCATGTTTTCAAAATTTTGACTTACAACCCGACCCTCATGAAAGTATCATTTTCAGGACTTGCAATGGTGTTTTGTAATGGTTGATTAAATTCATTTGATATGAGTGGAATGTAATTGCAGGTATTTTGGTGATATAGTCTGATAATTCGAGGCATTGTCACCTAAAATAAAAACAACCAAAATCATATTTTAAAATATTATACTTGTATTGTAATTTTGAACTCGTGCCTAGTGTGTGCCTATATGTAACAAATGTGGAGTAACGGTTAACTCGACCTAGAAATAAAAACATAAGAGTGAACCCAAACGCTCCTTTATTTAATTTTGCTCACCCAAACATGTCGAAAAAAACATATGAATTATGTATCTCGAGTTTTGTTTATTAGATCATTATGCATGTAAGAAAAAACATTTTATAGTGTATTAACAATGCATAACATCAATTTTATTGTGATCCTAACATGAGTGGTTTTGAAATAAAATTGAGGTTTTATGCTCAAAAATTATTTTTAACAAACACACTCTAATAATGCAAATCCTTTATCTACGGGAAGCATATTAGTTGTACATTGTATTCTAGTAGTCCTAATTGTACACAATTGCAATAAAAATGAAAAATCCCTAATTTTAATTTTTGTGTTCATCATGAACCCTAGACACAAATTGAAAGAAAATAGAAGAAATGACTTACAATTGATGATGTTAATGATGTTAGGAATGATTGTAGGTGTTGATTTTATCTTTAATTTGAGTTTAATGGCAGATTTTAAGGTTTTGGTGTGTTTTGGTCATGGTTTGTCAATAGTGGAAGAGAAGGGGGTGTTTGTTTTTGTGTTTTACAAAATGAAAGGGTGACAGACATATGGTTTCACTGGTGGCGGTCCCATATCGATATGGGGTCCGCCCATTTTAATCCAGGGGCCGCCGGAGATATGGGGGCCGCCCTCAGCAGAGGGATTTTGGACTGAAATTTGACAAAAAAAAATTCAAAGAGGAGTGACGTTTTAATTTGCATTTCGCGAATTAAAAATGCTCAAAGTACTTCGGACGAAGTATTTAAGTTGTCACGACATGGAGTGGAACACAGACTAGAATCGAAACAGAAGAAAGAGAAGACGATTTATGGAATGTGTTCCATCATTCCTAAACCAAGACGTAGATAGTTAAACGATTCACGTTTAAGGGGTTTAGTAAGGATGTCGACGATATTGCCGACGGACAAAACTTTTTTGATAGAGATATGTCCTTTCTGGACATTATTACAAAGAAAGTGGTGATGAATTTTGATGTGTTTAGTTCGAGAGTGTTGCACCGGATTTTTGCTAAGGTCAATCGCGCCTTTGTTGTCAAACATAATTAGAAAGTCATCGTAGTCGATAAGAGCTTATTTCATCCATAGTGCTTGTTGACATGCCTTTCTGGCGCTTACGTATTCGACTTCGGTAGTGGATATAGAAAGAGCGGTTTGTTTCTTCGAGAACCAAGACGTCAAACAACATCCCACGAATGTACAAATACCGCTAGTGCTCTTTCGATCCACATAATCTCCTGCATGATTAGAGTCGGCATATTCTACGGTTTCTATGTCGGTCCCCTTAGGATACCATAAACCTAAGTGCGTAGTACCTTTAATGTATCAAAAGATAAGCTTAACCGCTTCAAGGTAAGAGGTTTTGGGAGCCTCTTGGAAGCGGGCAAAAAGGCAAACACTAAACATGATATCGTGCCTACTTGCCGTTAGGTATAATTAACTACCTATCATGCCTCGATAATTAGTAGTATCTATCGACTCACACTCTTCATCTTTCGTGAGTTTAGTATCGGAGGACATGGGGGTTTTCATTGGTTTAGAATCTTCTAAGCCAATTTTCTTAAGCATTTCTTTAATATATTTAGATTGATTAAAGAAGATACCATCTTCTATTTGTTTTATTTGTAATCCAAGGAAGAAGTTGAGTTCATCCATCATGCTCGTCTCGAACTCGTCATGCATGATTTTGGCAAATTTATTACACATGTCTTGACAAGACGAGCTGAATATAATGTCGTCGACATATATTTGAACGATGATGAGGTTTGAACTTTTCTTCTTGGTAGAAAGTGTGTTATCTACCATTCCTATTTTGTACTCATGTTTAATAAGAAAAGCTTTTAATCTATCATAACAAGCTTTGGGTGCTTGTTTAAGACCGTATAAGGCTTTCTTAAGTTTATAAACATGATCCGGTTTTTCAAAGTCAATGAATCCTGGAGGTTGTGCCATGTATACCTCCTCATTGATAAAACCGTTCAGGAATGCACTTTTTACATCCATTTGAAATAGCTTAAAATATAACGCACAAGCATAAGCTAATAGTATTCTAATAGACACAAGTCTAGCAACTAGGGCATAAGTTCTATCATAATCGATGCCCTTTTGTTGATTATAGCCTTGAGCAACTAACCTAGCCTTATTTCGAGAAACAATATCGTTCTCGTCTAACTTATTTCTAAACACCCACTTAGTTACTATGATTGTCATATTCCTAGGTTGTGGAACTAACTCTCAAACATCGTTAGCAATGAATTGATTTAATTCTTCTTGCATAGCAATTATCCAACTCTCATTCATTAGGGCTTCATTCACATTCTTAGGTTCTATAGTTGATATAAAACAAAAGAAGTTACTTTGATTTTGGGCTTGGGACCTAAGAGTTCTTTGATTAATGTTTCCTATGACATTTTCTAATAGATGGTTCCTACATTCCTTAATATTGACTATTTCGTTGATCTCTAAAGTTTCATCCTTAATGTCATTTTCTAAGATTTTATTTTCGGTAACCTTAATTGCTTCTTCTTCATCTAAATCATCATCCACCAAAGGTGATGTCTTAGAGGGTGGAGGAGTTTCATTGAATGTCACGTTGAGTGATTCTTCAATTTTCCTAGTGCATTTATTAAGAATGATGTAGGCTTTACTATCTTGGGAGTAACCTAAAAAGACACCTTTGTATGGCTTTGGGTCAAACTTAGTGAGGTAGTCTTTAGTGTTTAAAATGAAGCACTTGCTTCCAAACACTCTAAAATAATCAAGAGTAGGTTTCCTATCTCTCAGTAGTTCATAAGGTGTTTTTCCTAGGATGGCTCTAAACTAACTCCCAAACATCGTTAGCAATGAATTGATTTAATTCTTCTTGCATAGCGATTATCCAACTCTTATTCGTTAGTGCTTCATTCACATTCTTAGGTTCTATAGTTGATATAAAACAAAAGAAATTACTTTGGTTTTGGGCTTGTGACCTAAGAGTTCTTTGGTTAAGGTTTCCTATGACATTTTCTAATGGATGGTTCCTAGATTCCTTAATATTGACTATTTTGTCAATCTCTAAAGTTTCATCCTCGATGTCATTTTCTAAGATTTTCTTTTCGGTAACCTTAATTGCTTCTTCTTCATCTAAATCATCATCCACCAAAGGTGATGTCTTAGAGGGTGGAGGAGTTTCATCGAATGTCACGTTGAGTGATTCTTTGATTTTCCAAGTGTGTTTATTAAGGATGATGTTATCCGTGTTTTATTAAAGTGATGGTCATTAAATATTTCCGAGCCTTGTATAAGAAAACCTTAGTTTACGAGAATTTATCTAAGCTAATTTGGCCTAGGTGTTGGGCTTAAGTCCATTGGTAATAGGTTTGGCCCAAAGTCAAGCCCAACAACCCAAGAAGGGTTTTATCTCTTGTAACTATATAAAGCCCTCTCCAAGTGTGGAGAGGGTGTTGCTTCTCATTTTCTCTTAAGTGCAAGTAACCATCTTTATTTTCTCTCTTTGTCTCTCTCTCTAGTTCTTTCTCTCTTTAAAAATCTTTTCTTATTTTTGTATTCATGGTGATGAAATAATATCCTTTAACAGATGATGTGGGCTTTACTATTTTAGGAGTAACATAAAAAGACACCTTCATATGACTTTGGGTCAAACTTAGTGAGGTAGTCTTTAGTGTTTAAAATGAAGCACTTGCTTCCAAACACTCTAAAATGATCAAGAGTAGGTTTCCTACCTCTCAGGAGTTCATAAGGTGTTTTTTCTAAGATGGCTCTAATTAGGATTCGGTTAAGAATGTATGTTGAAGTATCTACGGCTTTGCACCAAAACTTTTAAGGTAACAATTATTCATTCAACATTGTTCTACTCATTTCTTGTAGTGTCCTATTTTTCCTTTCTACCACGCCATTTGATTGTGGAGTGCATGGAGCCAAGAAGTTATGTGTAATACCATTGGCATTACAAAACTCTCCAAATTGCACTTCATTATCAAATTCTCTACTGTGGTCGATTCTTATTAACACTATTGTACATCCTAATTGGTTTTGAATTTTCTTACTAAATATTTTGAATTGATCGAAGGCGTCGGTTTTATCTTTAAGGAATCTAGTCCAAGTATACCTAGAATAGTCATCTACTATGACTAAGGTGTAGCGGTTTCCATTGTAACTTCGTATGGTGGATAGACCGAAGAGATCCATATAAAGAAGTTCTAAGCATCTAGTCGTTAAGACTATATTCTTAGCTTTGTGACTAGCGTGAGCTTGTTTTCCAATTTTGCAAGCATCACAGAAGTGTTGATCAAACTTAAGCTTAGGTAAGTTTCTAACTAATTTCTTAGATGCTAACAATTAAATAAGACGTGCTAGCCTCAATTTATTGAGTCAAACAAGGAAGTTCGGTCACTCTACGATGGAGCTTCGGTCTTTAATTAGTTAATGTTGTAATAGGATAATATTGGGAATCGGGCTCGATAGTTAATCTAATATTGTATATGTTTCGGGTTTAATCCCAAGCAAAACCCGAGCCCGGGTCCTAGTTAAATATCCCGCGTGTCACTTTTAAGTATCGGGGTATATAAGGAACTTTTCCACTTGGAAAAGTTAGTTGTTAAGTTGTTCAAAATATCTAATAATATATTTTCTCAATTCTCTCTCCTCTTTCTCTCTCTAGAACAACTCTCTCTTTCTCATTTCTAGTTCCGATTTCGTGATCGATTGTATGAAGTGAAGTGTTAACGGGATCCTACAATTGGCATCAGAGCTACGTGTGGATTCGTGGTTGATTCTTGTGGTTAAACAAGATCAAATTCGTGTGTAATATTGAAGAAAAAAAATCAAACCCGAATTTTTGTGCTTAGATGTGTGAATGTTTATGTTATTAAGCAAGATCTAGGCATAAGGTAGCTAATTGTGCAAGAGAAATCAAGTTAAAAGGTCAAAAAGGGTGATTATAAGGCGATTTTTGGTGAAAAAAATCGTATTTTTCTTGTTGCGTTTTGACTTTTTCTTGTTGCGTTTTGATTTCTTCATGTTGCGTTTTGATTTTTTTCATGTTGCGTTTTGATTTTTTTTCTTGTTGCGTTTTGATCTTGGTTGCGTTTTGGTTCATTGCGTTTTGATTGCAGGTTGCGTTTTGAAGAAATTTCATTGCGTTTTGAAGAAATTTCATTGCGTTTTGACCAAATTTCATTGCGTTTTGACCAAATTTCATTGCGTTTTGACAAAATTTCATTGCGTTTTGACCAAATTTCATTGCGTTTTGACCAAGATTCATTGCGTTTTGACCAAAGTCACTGCGTTTTGGTGTCATTGCGTTTTGGTGTCACTGCGTTTTGGTGTCACTGCGTTTTGGTTAAAGATAGCACTGCGTTTTGTCTAGAAATCTTGTGTGAAGAAAAGGGTTTCAGTAAAACAGCCATAACTTTTGATCCGTAAGTCCGTTTCAGGCCCGTGACCTCTCAAATCGAAGAGAAAAACGAGACGGATCACGTTGTAACCACCCTTTAGCTGGTTAAGGATTTTTCGAGGCCCAAAACCCTCGTTTACTATGATTTATTGACATTTTTCATTTTTTTGGAATTTGTGTTAGACTTGTTTTTGTTCTAGCTCACGGCCCATCTGTATTTTTAGGCCCGTTTCAGTTTGGTGAGCCTATTTAAACAAACAGCTATAACCCTAGCCAGAAAATTATCTGTTTTTGGACAATTAAACCATTGGCCGCTGATTCCGAATCAAATTATTTACGGTTTTCTATTGATTTTGTAAAATCCCGTTAAATTTATATCGGTTCTAATCATAGACTTGTAAAATCCCGTGAACGTCTATTGTATTCAAAACCACAACCTCAATCACATCATATCCATTCAAGATCCAACAAAATTTTCACACTTCATAATTCATGATAAAATGGGAACAAAGGTTACTTCATCTCCGGGTTTAGTTTTAGAGGAACCAGAGATACAGAACTGCCCAGATGCAAGCAACAGATTTTTCAAAGAAAAACTACTTGAACAAATTAAACGCACTTAAATAAACCACTCAAAATTCTCGAAAGAAGAGTATATTGTATCCTAACAAGCTTTTACACGACTCTTTGGTGATAGTTCTGATAACCTTCACGTTTCAGTATATCTCACAAATGAATAACTTAGAAACACTTCTAGATGCAGGAAACACTTCACGAGATGGATTCTAAATCCGATTACTTACAGTGTGATCAAAGCACAGTTTGAAGGTTCATTAACTCTGACTTTGTTTAAAGCCTCTCGGATATTTATTCAAAGATTCTTTTTGCATCAGATCAAGAAGTTAATAGAAATCTTATAGAGATTCACTAAAATGACAGCTCAAACATTTTAAGGAAATAATCATCCAGAAACATGAACTCCATTGAGCAATGTTATATTAGAAAAGAGCAAAGTCAGAGCAAGAGCTTAAGTATGAATTGGAAAAGTGAATGAAAGACAGTTGCAGATTCAACAGTGCAAGGTTCAAGAGGTTCAATCATCGGTTACAAGTTCAGGAGATGAAACAAGCAGTAGGATTGTATCAGATGAAGAGATTGAAAAGAAGAAATAGAAAATTGGAAAGCACATTATGGTTTTTATGGAAAAGATCAGGATAGTCTTCCTGCAGAAATCATATTTTCTATTGATATCGGATTGGAACAGGTACAAAATCATGATGAAAGTAATGTGTTTGCAAATGAAAGACGACATTCTGAGCAACCTGAATCCATTAATGACACATATGTTTTGTAGAAGGATGATATCAATGTCACTCCTGATTCATCAAATATATGTAATAATGATAATCATGTTGACCAAAATGCTGCAGAATGTGTTGATGAGCGTGCTGCGCTTGCTAATTTAATTGCAATTTATCTCTAGATATTGAGGAATACAAAATGATTTTACACAGCAATTAAAGAAAGCAAACGCATCATTGACTCAAGAACTAGAGGAGTGCAGAACTAACCTTGCTGAGACTAGTAGGGCTCTAGGGGAGGCTACTAGCAGTCAGGATAGTTGTCTGATTGCACTTCAGACCAAACAGACTGAGCTTGAGAAGTACACGGCCCTTAATGAATCAACGAACGACTGTGAGGTGAGAGTGATTATGTATATACTTCAGACAAAGTTAATGAAACTCTAGGGACTATTGGCTCTAAAGACATTGACATAAAAGTGGGTTAAAAACTAAAACCTATGAAATTTCAGTAGTCAATCAGAAACACGATGAGTAGTCAAAAAAGAGTCTGTTAACTAGGTCATAATCTTGAAGGTCAACTCAAGAGAAATAGTAGGTCATTTCGGATTTAAAGGTTAAGGAGGAAGAGATATTGACAGATGATTGAAATGGATAAACAAAATAAAGTTTTTTAATGAAATTCTTTATACGCATTAGTCAATTCAGTCCATTCACATGTTAGCCACCAACATGCGCACCGTTATTAATAGATAGATCAACGCTTTGCTATCAAAGTACTCAAGATAGCTCAATATGTAAAGCCTCAAAGCCTCGATTGTCATGAGATCTATATGATACCTTCTGATTGTGCAAACAGATTTGCCCCAATGGCGAAGAGACTCTTGTGACTCTGAAAAGGAGAGTAGATCAAAATTGGGATAAAGACAAAAGTGAAACCATATGTGTTTACACATATAAAAACTGTTCTTTATGTAACTTTCTAAACCACCCATCTCAAAACTAATCTTGATAGTTGGAACGCGCTCCATAAAGTAAGTTAGGAAGACAATGTGGAGAAAATACGTTTGTTAGGACAAAGCCCCAAACATTGCTAAAAACGTGTCCTTTCTACCCATTTCTAAATCCATTAGTAAAAGTAGAAAACTTTATAACGAAATGACAAACAACTGCATTTTCATTTTTAGAACAATTTGTCAACAAACTTGGTTAATCATAATAATAGTGATTTCCCTAACCCAACTGTAAGAGTATAGAAGGTTTTGATCAAAATCTTTTTAATGCTTCCTTTCAGACAAAACTATACTAGACAGTCATTGTTTTGTTCAGGAACTAAAAAGAAATGCATACGATTTGGAGTACGTTATAATCTCCTTGAAAAGGAGATGTCGAAAACTGAATCCGGAAAAGGATGATTTTTCTAAACATATATGATCTACTTCTCGAAGATGTGTGTAGTTCTAAAGATGATTACATGTTCGTATTTGCATTCTTGTTGATTTTTATAATGCTAATACTGAATTACAATGCTTGTATCATTCATAAGTCAAAGAAATGTGAAAGTCTTTGCACTATAAGATTTCGAAACAAATGAATCTGATAACAAAGAAGTTCATAATAATTTGTAAAAAGTTTTTCTAAACTTGAAAAAACACTCGTTTTCTCTTGAACTTGCATTTACAACAATGTAAAGAACAAATAAAAAACAAACAGTTTGTCAAAGGAAAAGGAGTCTAATGTATTTCGCAAAAGAACGTGAACAATATCATGAAATTATAAGATTGAAAGACTCAAATGCCAAGACAAGAACATAGCAATAAGTGTGTTAAAAAGAAACTCATTGAGAAATGTAAAGGAAAGTCTGTGGAAACTCAGTTTGATAAACCATCTGTTGTTCGACAACCAAATGCTCAACGAATTCCAAAACCATCAGTTTTAGGAAAACTGACTCCTTTTTCAAATTCTCCTAAAATGAGAAGTTTTCAAACGAACAGTCGGTTAATAAAAACTAATGTGTAGTTGCTTTGTATTAAGCAAGTAACTCAACAAAATTTGGCTCAGATTAGATAAACAAGCATTTGTTCGAAACACCATGTGATTTGCCCACCTGGCCCTATAGGAATTTGCCCGAAAGCATGTGTCACATCAGTCACCCCAAGGGAAAATAAAAGTAGGCACAAATGACATGGTTATAACTGACTACTAGAGAAAGCTATGAAAAGTGCACAACTTCAGAAAGTCAAAGAAGGTGAATGGAAAACTAGTTGATTGATACTGCTAGAATTACCCATCAATGTAATGGTTGACAAACCAAAACCTAGGAATTGGCAAGCAACAATGAGTAGTCGGGTTTTAAATAAAGATGTTCACTTAGGAGAACATAGGAAACAAAAGCCTTTCTTGAAGTTCAATGACTTGCAATTTCCTACATGCAAAAAGTACCTTTACAGTGTATTTCATGATGATTGCGTTCTTAGAAATACCTACTCTAAGGTTACAATCCCTTGTGCTTTCGTTTTTTTTTTTTTTTTTTTTTTTTTGTTTTTTTTTTTTCCCTCTGCACTAGAATAAGGATGCAAAAACTCCCATTATAAGACAATCAAAGAGATATATGCCCGTAAAAAAGTCAATTGTGCATCTATGAAACCAGAAAGACAGATCTAACAGGACAGTAATGGTTCTCAAACAAAAAGCTACCCACTGTCCCTGAGAGAAAAACAATGACTCTAGATTTGTCTTAGTGGAACGAGGGTAGAATGTTTCAAGACAATTGGTTTAGATGGGTTCCTACTGGAATGATATTCGTCATCATTTAGCACAAATAAGGTTGACAGTGAACCCCCAAATGGTTCAATAGTAGATATCCCTCATATTCATGCATGCGAACAAACTATGGGTTTAAGTGCAGGTACGTCATTCAATGGTCAAAAGCAACAACGAATTGACCTAAATGCAGATGCACTATACAAGAAAGCAGGAAAATCTCAGGTGTCGGTTGCTGGAAATTTTTTGATATCTAAGAAAAAACAGTGCCTGAATGGTTTTCACAAAAGATGGCTACATCAATATGGTGTCTGCTGGAATATAAACACTTAAGGCCTTCGTTACTCAATGTTCTTATGACGTTTGATCGCAGCAGATCAAGCATCGGTCTTTATGGCAATGCGTTCTGTTTACATAGTTAGTCCTTGTTCTTCATCAAATGACTTCTGATCATAACTGTTCAGAACTGGAATTCAGGGACCAATGCAATGAACCGTCAAGTTCAAAGTTGGTTCCAAAAGTTGTTCCTCTAGCAGTCAAGACAGCTACATCACGGACAAGAGTTGGAATTACTATTCATCCTTCACTATGCAATGATGAGGAAAACAATTTCGGGTTATCATATAGAATATACAAAATTTAGAAAATCAGAAATTTCCAAAAATTCTTTCGACATGTTCTTGAATCGATAACATTTACGTGCTTTAGAAATGTCGATTAACATTGACACGGGGTGTAAATGAGTTTTCTGAGGAGAAGAGTTGCAAAAAGTTTCAAAACATGTCATTTTAATTTTCTAAATGGCTTATGTGAAAAATGTCAGTACTATAAACCGGACTTCAAATAAAAGGAAAGGTTTTATACTCTTATCCTTTCCCAACAAGAAAATTAACGTTTCTCGGTCTTGAGCTGTTCTTACAAGACATTCAATATTTTTAGCTCAAGAACAAGGAAAGTTAGTTATTTGTGGCCCTTACCCCTTAGTTAGATGGAGAAGTCCTCCTAACATCTGGTTTTTCAAAAAGTTGAACATAATTTTTCAAGAATTTCTCGATGACAATTCATAATCTTTCAAAAATTGTGTGTTCAACACTCCAACCCTCACAATGTTTTCAAAAGACAACAATTTTTCAATTGGTCCTATTTTGAGGGGGAGTTTTCGAAAAACAAAGTTTTAATGTTTTTGGATACATCAACAACGACAATTCTTAGTATTCAAAACTTTATAATAATGTTCTAAACAATCATGTTTATAATATTTTCTCCCACAGATTTTTTCAAGACATATTTTAATCACAAGGTATTTCAAAAAATAAGTGTTTATTCATTTAAAATAATGGGAATGAAAATGTAATTAAATATGATCTAATCGAATAAATGTGCTAAACTGTAAGAAAAGGTTTTATGGTTCGATCTTATACCCAACAACATCTTAATTTCACGACGATTCTGAAGTCATAAGGTGGTTAGGTTAGGAATCAATCCTATGATCCAACCAGAACCGGAGGATCTACCCAAGGATAATCCAAAGTTAGAAATAGCAGTCCTTAGGTATGATTGGAGATGAATGTATATGGGAATAATGCCGACTAAGATTGAGCTAACACTGGAACAATCACAACAAGGTGTTAGTAATGACGTCCTGGTAAGCATTGAAGGCGTTGAAGAATGAAAAAGAAATGTATGGATAAAGGGTCTAAAGAAAGAAGCCCTCCACACAACTTAAGGCAGAAACCGGGTCAATACATATGCTGTCAGAATCACAAGTTGATTGCTGACATTGAAAACGACATCATGGACCCAGTGATGCAATGCACAACCCTTCCCAGCCATTCGGGTTTCTCTCAACAGAAACTTGTCTCATTTGTCACGGAGATACACACGTTATCTATTGACATCTCACTCCGAGATTGTTGATATTGAATAGGTGGCAATATGCTCCAGCCTCCGAGTACTAAAACCAAAATGCACTAATCGAGTCTAGAGCCAAGAGATCAATAAAAATCTCGTTAGGACACATTCCATTTCAAACACTTGTTGAACATCATCAGGTTCACAAGCTGTTATCAAGAGTCCTACGCAATATCATTGTGATATTTGCCAGAACATCCGAGTGATACTAATGTATTCACAATGAAGATGGAAATCCTGCTTGAGCCAGCATCAAACAAGCTCTTGGTAGGTGACTTGCGAGATTCTATATGAATCAAACTTGTGACAACTGGATATCGATTTGGTCCAGTAAATGAATTGACGGTTGATGAATTTTGATAAAAACATGACACTCTCGATGTGTTACAAAAACTCTTTAACGAGTGACACGTCGATTGATTTTCAAATCAATTTTCTCGTTTATCACTAACGTAAACCTGCAGGTCAAACGGTGGTAACGGCAACCTCAATCCCATTCAAAT
This sequence comes from Tanacetum coccineum, assembly GCA_026074375.1. NCBI lineage: Eukaryota > Viridiplantae > Streptophyta > Magnoliopsida > Asterales > Asteraceae > Tanacetum > Tanacetum coccineum. Next base: position 50,165 of record BQNB010025959.1, read on the forward strand.
GCTCAATCTACGAAGACATACTATCTAGAAAGCTCAAGATTTAAAGACAAAGACTTCCGCAAACTCTGATTTGAAGCTTTCAAGATAATGCAAAAGTATGAGCATGTTGGTCAAAGACATAAGATCGCAAGATGGCAAAGACGATAAAGACAATGACAAAGGCTCAAAGTCAAGATCGCAAAGCATGAAGGAACAAGCCTACAACAAATAACAAAGAGAAAGACCAAGACCGCATGAGCTTAACGACAAAAGCAATCTCATTGATCTCATGAAGGAGTGTCATCAATGAACTCACTTCGGGGGAGATTGTTAGCCTCAAAATATTGAGTCGAACATGAAGTTCGTTCATTATGTATTTAAGTCTCGGTCAATCAATTAGTTAACGTTGTAATAGGAAAGTATCGGGAATCGGGCTCGATAGTTAATCTAATATTGTATATGTTTCGGGTTTAATCCCAAGCAAAACCCGAGCCCGGGTCCTAGTTAAATATCTCGCGCGTCACTTTTAAGTGTCGGGGTATATAAGGAACTTTTCCACTTGGAAAAGTTAGTTGTTAAGTTGTTCAAAATATCTAATAATATATTTTCTCAATTCTCTCTCCTTTTTCTCTCTCTAGAACAACTCTCTCTTTCTCATTTCTAGTTCCGATTTGATGATCGATTGTATGAAGTGAAGTGTTAACGGGATCCTACAAGACGCATATTAGCGTGACCTAATCTCCCATGCCACAACGTGAAGTTTTCATCAATCGTTGCAAGACAAATTTTATCTTTTGGCTTATTTCCTAATTTCATAAGCCTTTCTTCCTAATACCTCTACCTATAACCTTACCATCCTTAGTGATTTCACTATCATGTTCAAAAAAAGTTACTCTACACTTATTATCACATATTATTCCTACACTTAGCAAGTTAAATCTTAAGTTATCTACATGTTCTACATTATCTATTTTGAGAGAGTCATTCAAAATCGACCCTTTTCCAATGACGTTACCGTGAAGATTACTACCAAAATAACATTACCTCCGTTGTATGCCTTGTAGCTTGAGAAGAGCTTTCGGTTACCCGTCATGTGTTTAGAGCATCTGCTATCCTTTATCCACTTATCGGATTCCAACTTAACTCCAAGGCATGTCTATTTATATAAGACAATAACTCAAACATTTGGTCCCCAATATCTTATTGGTCCAAAGTTGTTAGTGCTAAACATCCCTTGCATTTGATGCAAATGGTTGGGATATGGAAATGGAAGACACATTTCCCATGGCATGTAACTTTGACGTTGGAAATTGTTCCAAGTTACGGGAAAACCATGAGGATGGTTTTATCGGCCAACATTCCTTTTTGGTTGCTATGTCTTAGGATGAGGATAATTATTATTGACTCTTCTAGGTGGTGGAGTTTTTGATCTAAAGTTTTGGTTTTGAAAATCTAACTCTGGGTTTTAATGATGGCTTGTAAAATCGTTTAACTTCATTATCACTAGCAACTGGAACTTAAACTTTGTCTACCATTATATGTTTTGGTCTAGGACCCAAAATGGATTTTTGAAAAGAAACAGATTTCTCAGAACCTGATGAACAGACTGGTGGTCCTATAATTTCTCTGTGGGCCGCCTCTGCTATATGGGGGCCGCCCTTATTTAAGGGACCTCCACCAAGGGACATTTCTTTTTAAGATTTCACAAATTTTATATCCTTAGTTCCACTAGTTGAAGCTTCAAGTGAATTGAATCCAAAACCTAATTTATCTCCGAAGGGTTTTTTATTAATTAACATTTCTTTTAAGCAATGTGTACTCTTTTCAAATTTTGTTAGTTTAATAGCTTCCTCTTTAAGTTTTTCATTTTCAATTCTAAGTAATTGACATTTTGTACATTCGAGATCAACTCCCTTGTTTTTCTTGAATGTGGACAATTTTTCTTTTAGTTTACTAAAGCTTATTTTCTAAGCTATTTCTAACGGCTTTTAATCTTTTGTTCTTTGTGATTATTTTTAGACTCGTTTTGCATAGTTTGTCATATTCATTATCTAGAGCTAAATCATCTATTGATGAGTTTTCATCACTAAAGTAAGAGGAATTGGAACATACCTCAATTGACGTTTAAGCTACGAGACACGTTTCGTATTTAATCTTTTCATCATCTTCTTCACCATCGATATCGCTCCAAGAATCTCCAATGAATGCTCTTTGGTTCTTGTCTCTTTGTGGTTTTGGACATTCTTAAATAAGATGATTTGGGTCTCCGTATCTAAAACACTTCCTTTCACTTTTACCATTCTTGTCATCTCGATTTCTTTGAAAGGTCTTTTTGTTGTTTCGAGGTTGTCTTACAAATCTACCTCTTCTCTTAAAGAACTTCTTGAAGTCTCTAACCGCCATAGCGTATTCTTCGTCTTCACTTCCGGAAGTCGAACACTCCTCATCACTAGATTCTTTCTTAGCTTTTAAAGAAAGAGATTTTTTTTCTCCCTTAGCATTGACTATTTCATAATGTGATAATCATCCCATGAACTTTGAAATTCCCGATGAGTTCATCAAGTGACAGTGATGTTAAGTATTTCGACTCTTTAATCGTCGTGACCTTTGCTATCAATTTAGGATGTAGAGCCCTAAGAAATTTCCTAACATAATTCTTGCTAGAGTAACCTTCATCAAGAGCTTATAGACTAGTAATCATAGTATTAAATCTAGCAAAAGCACTATCTATAGATTCGTCTTCAGAAATGATGATTTTTTCATATTGTTGTACCAAAAGGTCGATCTTGTTATCTTTGACTTGGTTATTTCCTTGATGGGTGATTAACAAAGTTTTCCAAATTTCTTTTGCCGTATTACACATGAAAATTCTTTCATATTCCCCCCCCCCCCCCCCCCCCCCCCCCCCCCCCCCCCCCCCCCCCCCCCCCCCCCCCCCACACCCCCCCCCCCCCCCCCTATTCTTGGCAAAGCATTATAAATAACCATTTTGGCTTTGTTATTTTTCGCAAGCCTCTTTTAAATCATCACTTTGTTTTTCAAAAGGGATAACCTCATCTGATTTGGTTTCTGGAATTTGTTGAGTAGGTTGAAAATCACCGTTAGTAATAACATGCCAAAGATCAAGATCTTTTGATTTAACATATGTTTCGAATCTATTTTTCTAATAAATAAAACTATCACTTTCAAAAAGTGGTGGTCTTTGCATGGATTTCCCTTCTAGATATTTGTCAAAATCCATAGATCGATCCAAGCTTTAAAATACAATATATTTTAAAAATGTTGAGTGACCTCGGCTTCTGATACCAACTGTGGAAACTAGAGGGGCGCGGGGTTGAATAGTTTATAGGTTAATTAGCGTTTTAAAATTTTACTTCTAAAATTTGTTAGATCCGAGTATATGTTCAACCAACCAACAATATGAACCAATAATGTATGTATCTACTAGTTATAACTAAACAAACAATATGTAAGAATCACAACAATATAAAGAGATTAAGGAAGGAACAATCAAACCAAGACACCAAGATTTATAATAGTTTGGCTACGAAGCTCTTCTTCGCCCTACTCCACTCTCCGAGTATCCTACTCGAGATTTCACTATGTCAACAAGCTCCCTTTAGGCAGAGAAAACCGTTTACACGTCTCTTACGTTGTTTTTCGACAATAAGCTAAATGTCGAGTCCTAATCTTAGCTAGAACCAATCTACCACTTCACAAGTAATACACAATCACAAGATCTACACAATCTGATTTCATAATCACACAAGATAATCAAGATACAGAATTGGTTCTTAGAAGAAAAAAGGAGAAATCAATTGGACTACAACAATTCGTTTCTTGTCGAATACGAATGTTCTTCTCTTGCGCTTGATAGAGAGGAGTGATGAGAAAGAAGAGATTGGATCACTTGAAACAAGATCAATTAATGTTAGTGATCAAGAGATTTAGAGAGAGAAAGAAGGTTTTTAAAGAGAGAAAGAAGACTGAAAAAAATCGTGCAAAGAGGTCTGTTTTTCAGCTGGGAATAGTGCAGTATTTATAGGCATGAAAACCCAACGGTCACTGCTGACGGTCCCGGTGGTCCCAGATATATCTGGGGGCCGCCCAGCCTATCAGGGGGCCGCCGTAGACTGACGCTCCCCTTTTTGTCTTTTAGTAGGGAAGGTTTTTTCTGGTATAGAAGGTTCTATTTTGAGGAGAAAACCATATTTGAATTTTTATGTTTAAATAAAATATTTCTTTTATTTAAAAATTATTTTGTTTATATTTATTTTTGTAAAAATACTTTTGTGAAAAAGTGATGGTTAAAAAAATTATTTTCTTGATCACTAATTATGTTTAATGATTTGTTTATGCATACTTTAAGTGATTTACATTTGAAATGGAAATTTACAATTAATAACATGTAAACGTTTATTTTTATCGTAAACGTTTTTACTTTTTGTTATCTTCAAAACATTGAAAGGTCGAAAAATATAAATTACGTTTTTAGACATTATTTGTATTAACAAGTTCTACTAAATAAACCATATGTTTAAGTATTAAAGCATAATACCAACAAGTCTAAATAAGTATTAATCATAAATAAAATGTAATAAGAAAATTTCCACATTGCTTACTTCTTTTTTTCCCCTCAACAAGTTCTTGATCCCTTTTCTGATTGACATTAACCCGCTCCGGTGCTCACCACGTAATTGGACTTGACGGTTTAACATTTCGGTTTGACGAGTGTAAAAGACTTCCATGTTCGGATCAATGTTTGGTGGGTTTGAAAAGACTTGAGGAATGTCATTAGACACAGAATTGACAAAACGAGTAGGAGAAGGAGTGCTTGCACAAGAGGTACCTTTGTCATTTCCATCATTATCATCATCGATGTGATGAGAGGAGGATGGTTGACCGAAGACGGATGAAGAGCAGCTGAAAGTAGAAGGACGGCCTCTTTTCGTGCCATAATCCTTTCGAGTCTTTCCCTCTTGTAGAGCGGTAAGAGGATACATGACACGATCGTACAAGATGTAATTATTATTTGACAAATCGGGATTTTAGACATGAGATGTTTAAACAAACGAGTTAATAACATATCGTATGGTAGAATTAACCGAGCTTGTTTAGTGACAAACTCCATTTATTTTGCAACAAAGAATGCAAGATTGTATTGCTTGGACCTAGCGATACAACAAAGCATGTAACAAAGACACGCGGGAACATGATCCCGGGTACCACCAAGACAAAAGACATTTTCACGAATTATATCGACCCATGTCATCATAATTGATGTGATTTCATGAGTTAAGATTTGATTTTCCTCAACATCAGTGACTCGATCATGACGGATACGAGTGACAACATCCTCCCGTTCTTTTTTAACGTAAAGTTTGATTTCATCGGGAGAAGGATGTTTTGTTTGATAAGGACCACCCGTTGGAACACTAGACGCCAAGTGGTCAAGTGACAACTTGTCGGAAAAAGAACAATCACCTTTGTAGGGAATACCGAGGATTTAAATGAATTGTTCGAGAGTAAAAGAAAAGAGTTGGTTATGGATGACAAACTCAACAAACATTTGACCTTCCAAATCATATTTGACGTGGTATTGACTATAAAACTCAAGAATAAAACGAGAAACGATTTGCTCATTTATTTTGAGAAAACAATCAAACCCAATATGCTTAAACATGGATTCAACATATACTAAGTTATCAAAGTCTTGATAAACAACCCGACCCTCATGAATGTAATGGTTTTCAAAGAATTCGAAAATGTGTTTTAGAGGTGCGTTTTATTCAGTAGAAATTTTTGGAATATAGCTTCTAGTATTTTTGTGGTCATCAGCAGTTTTTTTGGGTAAAGGGTTTGCCCGGTAAATGTATTACTCTAAAAAACATTTTTGTATAAAGGATGTAAGTGAATCTCACATCTCAGCCCGTTAAATAGGCAAAAAGCAAACATAACAATCATAACTACTCCATAGGAGGATACTGGTAAAACTAGATTACAATTGACTCAACAAACATTAAAAAATCTATTTCTTCTTCCGGCCATGGATCGTGATATCAAGATCAGCACAAATAGACTGAAGGTGCTCGGACATATCATAATTCTCGTACATATCGTCATCATACAGGTCGTAATCATCATTATCCAGATATGAATCCCTCCATTGTTCCAACAAGCTATTAGTACCATAACCTTTATCACTTCCATCTTTACCACTTGTTGAAAGCCTTAAGTTAGAGGTTTCATCAAAAACCACTTCCACTTCAATATCACTATCCATAATACCCGTAGGAACAAGCAGCTTCCCGTCATCATCTACAAACCTAAGTTTAACTTCACGAATTTGTCGTTCAATTTTATTGATTTTCTCACCAATAGGAGTATTACTAGAACTAACATTAATGGTTCCCTTATCAGCCGAGTTTGAGATCCCTCCATTCGTGCCCAAATCCACATCATTGTTAACCGGGGTAAGCACCTCAAAAGAATTTGACTTACTAACCTCTTTAGTAGACTCTGAATCAATCTTCTTTTTTCCACAAGTATTGGCAGTAGACTTTTTATAAACAGGTTGAAACACTTGTTTAGGTTTAAATCCCATCTTCTGTCTAACCATAATCCCTTTAGGAGTTTGACTAGTCTTCTTTAAATTCTTTGTCGCACCAGCACCAATATTCTTTGGACATTCCTCAAGAACATGTCCTAAAACCTTACAACACGTATACCTAGGAGGTTTCCACTCATACCCAACACGAATATTACAAGTATAGTAGCCCTCCCCAATAATTTTAGGCATAACAGCCACAATGTTATCTTTCTACTCCACATCAGCTCTAAGCTCAATCATAGCTCTAGCATAGCTTGACCTACCCCATGATTGCATGCACATATCAGTTGTATAAGAGTCAAGCGTTAGAGGAGTACCTAGTTTAGTAGCAATGGCACTAAAGCCATCCTCGCTGAAATCCGTAACAGGTACACCATGGAGTTGGACCCAAACTAGAATAGTACTAACATCTTCTTTCAATAGGTTCTCATCCGGATGCCATTTCCTCAGAATAAGCGGGTTATTACGAATGAATTACAGACCATACTCAAGCATAGCATCCAACCCTTCCATGGAGCTAAATTGAAAGGAGAATAATCTGATAGGCGAGCTGAACATAGAACGAACCAGCCCATATTTACCCCAAGTGTTCCTAGCATAGTTAGCAACAACAGGGTATGCCACCTGCTTTCCCAAGAAAAAACCATATGTTGTATTGGAAAATCATTCACTAATAGTACGAATAGACTCCGCCGGGACAACCACATCAATCCTATTACCCCCCGGTGTAAACAAAGTACGAAAAATTAATTTTTTCCCACTTGGTTTACCAATAACATTAGCATATGAAGACTTACCAGGGGCATTACCAGCCGAAGTAGTTACCTGTGTAGGTAGTGGTGAGTATAATTCAGTAGTAGTCACCACATGGCTTAACTTCTCCTTGTCTATAGTGTCTTCAACTACAGATGGTGATACAACCTCATTTGCAACATGAGGAGTAGCATCATTAAGAGTCCCATCTGATTCTGACATCGAACTAGTAACTATGGGAGGGATACTTGTATCAACCAATGAACTTTGCTTCTCCTTTACCACTAATTTTTCAATCACAGAAGCTGATACAATATCCTTAACCGCACCAACCTGGTCCTTTTCCTTTACACCTCTCCCACCCCCGCTCCCTTTTTTGGCTCAAAAAACCATGCTCTATTCAATCCCTACGTTTACCAGGCCAAAATCCAATAGTAACGAACCAAATTTACCACATAGTCAACGAACAAACCATAAAAAAGCTGCCAGCAAATTAAATATAAACCCTAATAAATTAGGCTTTAATAATCGATAATAACAGTAAACGGAATGAATCAACAAAAACCAAGTCGATCACCAGTCAAAGTGAATAAAGGAATTAACCAATAGCAATTTAATCAATTAATTGAATCCTAGCAAATTGATAACTGACCCGCGATTAACCAATAGCAATTCAAACAATTATTTGAATCCACCGACCCAGTTATATCTTAAACTAATAAAATAGTTTGAAGAACATTCATGGAGATTGATTAAATAAAAGGTATAAAATCGATAGAGGATGTTAGGGTATCGCCAGATTTGCTAAAGTAAGGGAGAGGAATTGTCATCAGCAGTTTTGCGAGGCATTATCACCAAACATGAAAAGAAAGACATAATTTCATTATTGTGAACTCGAATTGTTAAACAAATTTGTTCCTAGTGTGTGCATATATGCAACAAATGTGGAGTTACGGCTAACTCGACTCTAAATCAAAACCTATGAGTTAACCCAAACGCTCCTTTATTTGCTTTTGCTCATCCAAACACATCGAAAATATATATTGGTTAAATATCTCAATTGATGTTCATGAGATCATTATGCATGAATTCAAAAATGTTTTTATAATGTATTAACAATGCATTAAAACATTTTTATGATGTTCCTAACGTGAGAAATTCTGAAAATAAATTAGGGTTATGTTCGTTGACTAGAGAAAACCTACCCCTTATTATATACCAATAAATATAAACATATATAAATATACAACAAGGATCAGGATCCACGAAATCAATGAAACCGGAAGCAGTATAGAGTGTTCCCGGGTCGTTATGTCCCAACGAGGCTTGAATGGAAAAATCGAATTACGGATTGATGATTGATGATTGAAAAACAAAGATGTGAATATGATTGGGCACTAAACCTAATAGGCAAATGCACATAAAAATAAACAAAGAAAATAAGCTGGAATAAGAATAAAAGCTAGAAATGGTAAAAACACTTAAAAATTTTACACTAAGGCATCAATAAGCTCAAATAAGCTTAAGACAAGCCAAATAAGCTAAACTAACTCTAAATAAGCAAATTCAAAAAGCAATTAA
>BQNB010025960.1:8503-59086 GCA_026074375.1 Tanacetum coccineum
TTCCTGTTTTTATTTTTCTTAGAATTTAGATACTCTAAAGTACTTTCAGTAATTTTTCTAAAATTTTTAGGATTAGTTTTCTATTTTTTATCATTTTTTTAGACTAAATTTGTTTTTAATTTATAATAAAAAAAAGTCAAAAAAATATAATTCTTTTTCTGAAAATTTTATTTTGTCATTTATGATTTATAAAAATTAGATTTGAAATTGTAGGGTTTAAATTAGATGTAGATGCTTAAATGTCGCGTTTTTAATTTCCGTTATCGTTTTCGTGTTTAATTTCTTAAATGCTTTAAATGTTTTCATTGTTTACTAGTCTTTACATGTTTTATGAATTTTCATTAGAAATCAAAATCAAATCTTTGAAACTATTCAAAACACGCGATCACGAACGTTACCGAATTTCAATTCACGCTTCGCCGAGGAAACGACCCGGGAGGTTTTTGAAATTAATTTGGTTAAAAGCGATTTTCTAGAACCCGACAGAAATACTCTACTATACTATTATTGACTTATCCTTATACTATATTTTACGGAAATACTATACTATACTATTATTGACTTATCCTTATCAATTTTTGGCGCCGTTGCCGGGGAAGCCGTGTTACGATTTTCGCGTTCCGTTCAAAGATTACTGTTTTGAAGAACCTTCCTCGTGAAGTTCTCGCTTTCCATTTGTAAATATTTTCTTTTATTATATAAACATAAAAATACAAAAAAAATTTACACTTCTATTTTTATTTACTTTTCTTTTATTTTAATATTAAAAATAATCGTTTGTTAATTGTCGTTTCGGCTCACCTCTAGATTACGAGCTATAAGAGAGGTATAAGGCGGGTTGATCCAACGATCTTCGACCCTAAAGGAGAAGGGTTTTTAATAAGCTTAGCGCTGACCAGCTCCTCTGCTTCTTTGTGAGTAATTTAGAGAGCTTCCATGCACTTTTGATTTATCGGTCCCAAAAATATTCTCTGTAACCTCAAATCCGTTTAATTCTTTCTTCTTATCCTCTATATTGTTTAATTCTAATGTCATCATATTACCAACCTAGTTGCTACGAGTGTGGAGGTCCTTTAGACGGTTCGATTTTTCGACAATGTAATTGCAAAAGGTGTGGAAATATGCATTATGGAGGAATTTGTTTTCATTGTAAATATGATACAAATCCAAATTCTCTCAATTTTTCCGACTACCCTCCACAACCCCAGTACGAGACGAATATTTGTGAGTTACGTGGAAACGATGCTCATTATGGTTACGATTGTCTGATGTAATATTTTAAATACGTATAATAATATAACGATAATGAAATTCCTAAACTACCCTTGAGGACAAAGGTAGTAAGAAAAATCACACGAAAATATTCTACGTAAGAAACCGGTAAGTGATTACCGGGTCGTTTTCCCAAAGACTTATAAAATTGAGACCTCGTTTGTTATTTGGACAATGACTTGAATTGGTTCGAAGATGATTGTTTTCTAAAATCCTAATAGAGAGCAAATAAAAGCACAATTAAAGCTAACTACGAAAAACGTTAATGGGATTAAGAAAACGCGACAAATAAGCAATTGAACTAAAATTGAACCCTAAATGCTTTTCTAAACTTTTTCTAATCCTATTTGAGTATTTGAAAAGAAAAGGCTAAGGAAATTTTAAAACGAGAGTGTTTAAATCTTAAAAATGAAGAAAATGAGAACGGGAACGAAATCCCGTTCTTTAAAAAATGAACTTTCAAAATATTAACCCTACGAAAGTAAATTTCAAACCTAAGCTAGATTATGATAAAAGAAAATTTTATAAAAAAGAAAATTATTTTTTTGACTTTTTTTCTAATTTTTTTATGAATTAAAAACGATTTTAATGAAATTAAATGTTTAAAAATGCTAAACTAGTTATAAAAAGCTAAGAAATCATGAAAAGTAGCTTGAACGATGAGGATCTAGGAAAAATAAGCTCTGTAGTGAAGAAAAGCTTAGGATTTAAGCTGTGAAATAAGCCAAAACAGCTTATTATACAAAGGAGCTCAAATGTGTATAATTATTAACTAAATGCAAACTCTAACGGATGAGCTATTATAGCATAATGGTAATGAGTGGTGTGTGTTAAAACGTTTGGTTGATGGTGGTAGAGGTCTCGGGTTCGAGCCTTGCTCACCCGGGGCTTCCCACTATCCCAAATGTTTTTGTTTTTGCCATTTTTTTATAACTTTTTAAAACACTTAAAAATAAGCAACTTTTGTGAAAACAAACTTTTTGAAACTTAAAAATAAGCTGGAAAAGAGCTTTTAAAGCTTGACAGAAAACACTTAGAGGGAAATTTGGCTTTTTCAAAACTAGGAAACAAAATAAGCTAAAATTAAACTTAAGCCTAAGTAGAATAAGCTACTACTATCCTAAAGCTACTCTAATAAGCAAGTCTGAGCAAGAAATTAAGCGAAAAGAACAGACAATAAGCTGGAACAATCATTTAAGCTCATATGCACAAAACTGGCTACTAAACAAGCAAACAACTAACTTAGAGCTTAATTTAAACTAAGCAAATGGAACCTTATGGCAATAAGCTCTATATCCTCTTAAACCTTGGCCAAAAAGCTACATGAAACATCTTTTAAAACACAGTTTGAAAATCAAATGATCTAATAAAAACTTATAAAAAACAGCTTATTCACTCAGTAGGAGCTGAGTGAACTTATGATTTTAAAAAGACAAAAGATTGTTTTGACAGCTAAAAACAGATAACCAACTGAGCTTAATTAATTTTTTTTTGAAATAGATGATTAATGACCTAAAAAGTACTTGTAAATTGAAAATCAAGACCTAATAACCATTTTAAACCTCTGATAATTAAGTTTGAAAAAGGCTATTTGGCTGTTTTTGATGCTGATGCAATTGACCATTATGAATGACTAAATCCTAAAATGAATGCAGGCCTGAAAAACTAGTTTCTACAACTATAAATTATCAAACTAAGAGCAATAAGAGCAATCAAAACCACTAGAACAGACTTGTGCTACAAATTATAATGAAACTGAACTTAAACCTAACATATTCTTTCTACTAATGCTAAATCATAACTTAAGCTAATAACACTCTATCAAAACCTTAAATCCTACTCTCATAAACCTACAAATGAATTTTAAGATTAATGGAAAGGACTACTTAACCTTTGACAACACTAACTAAGTTAGTGCTGTCTAATGCCAAACACCCCTTAACTTTTCCAAAATCCATTATAAGCTTATGAAACTTAGAATTAAGACTCAAAATAGAGATACCAGATGATCACAAGCTTTTAACAAACCTATTGAGTAAATCTAAGCAGACAATAAGCCAGAACAATAAGCTACTATACTTAAGCTAATATTTTTGGTTTTTATGACAGTTTTATGAAAATTACAAGCAAACCATGATATAAACTAACTAATAAGCATTTTAAGCATAATATGACTAAAATAAGCAGTAATACGTAGATCTAAACAGAAATAAGCTAATAAGCTGGTTAAATAAATTTAAGCTAAGTAAAAAGAGTGTTATCTATCATTCCCATTTTATATTCATGTTTAATAAGAAAAGATTTTAATCTATCATACCAAGCTTAGGGTGCTTGTTTAAGACTATATAAAGCTTTAACATGATCCGGTTTTTTGAAATTAATAAATCCCGAAGGTTGTGCCACGTATACCTCCTCATTGATAAGACCGTTTAGGAATGCACTTTTTACATCCATTTGGAATAATTTAAAATCTAGGGCACAAGCATAGACTAATAATATCCTAATAGATTCAAGTCTAGCAACCGGGACATAAGTTTCATCATAATCGATGCCCTCTTATTGGTTGTAGCCTTGAGCAACTAACCTTGCCTTATTTTGAGAAACAATACCGTTCTCGTCTAACTTATTCCTAAACACCCACTTAGTTCCTATAATTGTCATATTCTTAGGTTGTGGAACTAACTCCCAAACGTCATTAGCAATGAATTGATTTAATTCTTCTTGCATGGCGACTATCCAACTTTTATCTCCTAAGGCTTCATTCACATTCTTAGGTTCTATAGTTGATATAAAACAGTAGAAGTTACTTTGGTTTTGGGCTTGTGATCTAAGGGTTCTTTGGTTAAGGTTTACTATAACATTTTCTAAGGGATAGTTTCTAGATTCCTTAATATTGACTATTTTGTCAATCTTTAATGTTTCATCCTCAACAATATTTTCTAGGTTTTTCTTTTCGATTTCCCTAATAGCTTCTTCTTCATCTAAGTCATCATCCACCAAGGGTGATGTCTTAGAGGGTGGAGGAGTTTCATCGAATGTCACGTTGAGTGATTCTTCGATTTTCCTAGTGTGTTTATTAAGAATGATATAGGCTTTACTATTTTGTGAGTATCCTAAAAAGACACCTTCGTATGACTTTAGGTCAAACTTGGTAAGGTAGTCTTTGGTGTTTAAAATGAAGCACTTGCTTCCAAACACTCTAAAATAGTCAAGAGTAGGTTTCCTACCTCTCAAGATTTCATAAGGTGTTTTTCCTAGGATGGCTCTAATTAGGATTCGGTTGAGAATGTATGTTGAAGTATCTACGGCGTTACACCAAAACTTTTGTGGTAACGATTGCTCGTTCAACATGGTTCTACTCATTTCCTGAAGTGTCCTATTTTTCCTTTCAACCACGCCATTTGATTGAGGAGTGCGTGGAGCCGAGAAGTTATGAGTAATACCATTGGCATTACAAAACTCTCCAAATTGCACTTCATTATCAAATTCTCTATCGTGGTCGGTTCTTATTGACACTATTGTACATCCTAATTGGTTTTGGATTTTCTTACTAAATATTTTGAATTGATCGAAAGCTTCGGTTTTATCCTTAAGAAATCTAGTCCAAGTGTACCTAGAGTAGTCATCTACTATGACTAAGGTGTAGCGGTTTCCTCCGTAACTCCGTACGGCGGATGGACCAAAAAGATCCATGTGGAGAAGTTCTAAGCATCTAGTCGTTGAGACTATGTTCTTAGCTTTGTGACTAACGTGAGCTTGTTTTCCAATTTTGCAAGCATCACAAAAATGTTGATCAAACTTAAGCTTAGGTAAGTTTCTAACTAATTCCTTAGAGGCCAACGATTGAATGAGACGCATATTTGCGTGTCCTAATCTCCTATGCCACAAGGTGGAATTTTCATCAATCGTTGTTAGACAAATTTGATCCTTTGGCTTATTTCCTAATTTCATCACATATAAGCCTTTCTTCCTAATACCTCTACCTATGACTTTACCGTCCTTAGTGATTTCACTATCATGTTCAGAAAAAGTTACTCTACACTTATTATCACATATTTGTCCTATACTTAGCAAGTTAAATCCTAAATTATCAACATGTTCTACATTATCTATTTTGAGAGAGTCATTAGAAATCGTACCTTTGCCAATGATGTTACCGCGAAGATTACTACCAAAAATGACATTACCTCCATTATATGCCTTGTAAGTAGAGAAGAGTTTTTGGTTACCCGTCATATGCTTAGAGCATCCGCTATCCTTGATCCATTCGTCAGGCTCCAAGTCGACTCCAAGGCATATCTATTTATTTAAGACAATAACTCAAACATTTGGTCCCCAATATCTCATGGGTCCAAAGTTGTTAGTGCCAAACATCCCTTGCATTTGATGCAATTGGTTGGGATGTGAGAATGGAAGACATATTTCCCATGGCATGTAACTTTGACGTGGAAAGTTGTTCCAACTTACGGGAAAGCCATGAGGTTGGTTTTGTCGACCAACGTGTCTTTTTGGTTGCGGTGTTTTAGGACGAGAATAATTATTATTGACTCTTCTAGGAGGTGGAGTTTTTGATCTAAAATTGAGTTTTGAAAATCCAACTCCGGGTTTAGATAATGGCTTATAGAATTGTTTAACTTCATTGTCACTAGCAACAGGAATTTTGACTTTGTTTACAATTATGTGTTTTGGTCTAGGACCTAAAATAGATTTTTGAAAAGACACAGTTTTCTCAGATCCAGGCGTTGCTGGTGGCGGTCCCATATTTATTTTGGGGGCCGCCTGAACATTAAGGGGGCCGCCCATATTTATGGGACCTCCATCAGGAGACGCCTTTTTCTGAGCTTTTACAAATTTTATTTCCTTAGTTCCACTAGATGATGCTTCAAATGAATTAAACCCTAAACCTAATTTATCACCGGAGGGTTTTTGATTATTTAACATTTCATTCAAGCAATGTGTACTCTTTTCAAATTTGTTTAATCTAGTAGATTCTTCTTTGAGCTTTTCATTTTCAATTTTAAGTGTCACGAGCATGCAATTCGAAAGACACGGAAAAACGCGACCGAAACGGTAACCCACGAATCTTAATGGGCCTGGCCAGCCCATAAACTCGCAAACCTAACTAAGAAAAAGAACCGCCCAATAAGTAAATATAGAAGTTTACAAGAATGGCATAGACTCATGTGGCTTTCAAAAAATGTAATTCCAAACCCTCATGTGATATTCCATCTAGCAATGAAAGAACCAATGAAACCTACAGTGCGTTTTTGTTTAATTCATTCCAAAATTCTCAAAGTTAAAATGAAGAATGGAAGCAACTCTTGTCACGTGCGATGAAATTAAATACCAACTCATCATGTGACACCACACTATCATTGGAGGGACGAATGGTTTTGTGCCGCGTGTCCAAGCAAAGTGTAATTCTCATTTCAAATTTGGAAAATGATTCAATGGCCTAAAAATGGTGTGTATGGTATAAGCAAATAAAAGGACACGTGTTTAAAACTTACCGGTGGATCACTCATTTTCTTTTTCACGATCCGAGGCTATACACAAGCAAGCCAATCATTGGCTCATCATGACAGGAATGATTGGATACCAATTTACAAAATCACCCCTCACGCCTATAAAAGCTCAAGCCGGGGAAGTAGGTTTTGAGTTTTTTTTTAATTTTGATCTTTCTAAATTTCAACTTATTTCAAAATGTTTTAGCTTATTTTCGCTTTTCAGCTTATTGTAATAGATTAGGACTTGATGTAAACAGCTTATTGTCAATTTAATGTAAGTGTTTTGTTTAAAAGCTTAATTGTTCTTAATATCATTTCATCTTTAGCTTATTATCAAAATGTTTTCGTTCGAGCTTATTTCACAGCGTATTTTCGTTTTAGAATCTCTTAAATCTATTTAGATCTAATCCTATAAGCTTCTACAAGCTTATTTGACTTTTTCTTTAAAAAGTTTTAAGCATTTTCGATGTTTTAAGCTACAATAAGCTCGTTTTTTAGCTATTTTGTGTGTTGGCGTTACAATTTCTAAAAGCTTATTTTAATATGATAGTAACAAGCATCTAAATAGCTTGTTTTTTTCGTTTCTTGAGCTTAAAATGATATGTGGAATTTTCGATAGCTTATGGCACTTTCTTCTTGTTTTCTCATAAACTTTCAATTAAATGATGCTTATTGTTTCTTTCAAAACAGCTTATTACTATTTACCATATAAAGTAACTTTTAGCTAAACTCAATTTCAATTTATTCAACACGTCTCATAATCGATTGGTTACTCGGTATACTCAATGAGAAGCATTTTTTTAAGAATTCCAAATGGGCCTAGCCCAATTCAACGAATGTATAATTCAAACAGTGGCTTTGCAAAAATTTTCAACAGTTCAACTATTTTAATTTTATAAATTAGATTGGTTTGTTATACATAATATCTGTTTTTTTTATTTCTTACTTAGGCTTTTTTAAATGATTCAATAAAAGTAGTTGGGTTATTTAGTTAAACAGTCGGATGTGTCTATTGGCCGGTCAACTCATGAGGCGAGGAGCTTACGGGTTGATTTAGCTAGACCGAATTTTACTATTTGTTTTAGCTAAATAAATCAGGTGGTTTTCGTTTATTGTGGCTCTTCAATTCGATTATACTTTTTCTTCCTTTTTCAATACTAGTGTAGATTTGATTTAGTCTTTTATTAAATGTTGGTTTATATATTTTTTGCTATGTTTAGATTTACTTGTTTTATGAGTAGTGAGTAGGTAATTTGTGTTTACTAAGTGATTAGTGATTTGGAATTTAAGTGTGGTTTATAAAGGTTTAAATGATTAAAAGTCTTCATTTTATTCATTTACGTTTACAAGTCATTTACTTTTTATGCAATTTTAATACTTGTCATTTATTTTAAAAAGCATTTTACTTTTTTTTCTAAAGATATTAGTTCATTTTTAAACCTAAACCCACACTTAATGAACATCTCACGTCACTTAGCAAGCATTTTCCATTTTATATAATTTTTAGTGTTTAGTAATCGTTTAATGCTCTTCTTGTTTAATTGTCTTAATTGCTTAACTTGTTTTACATGCTTTTAAATACTTTACTGTTTCGTTTTAAAAATTAAAATAAATAAATAAATAAATAAATAATAATAATAATAATAGTAATAATAATATAATTTCTTTTAATGTAGGATTTATTTTTAGAAGTTTGCAATTTTAAAATTGAATTTATTATGCTTGCTTATTTGTCTCGTTTTAAATACTCATTTTTGTTTAATGCTTTACATGTTTAATTGTTTTTATTGCTTTGCTCGTTTTTATGCTTTTATTTACTTTATCGATATGTCAAGTAGGATTTAGGAACCCAAATCAAAATCATTTTAAACCATTCAAAACGCGCGATCACGGACTTAACCGATTTTCAATTCACACTTCGTCGAGGGAAAACGACCCGGGAGGTTTTTGAGACAACTTTGGTTAAAAGTTTGTTTCTAGAACCCGACGGAAAATACTTACTATACTATTATTTGATATAATCCTTATATACTTTTTTAAGTTCTTCATTCTCAATTTTAAGTACAGAAAACTTTGCACAATCGAGATCACTCCATTATTCTCGAGTTGACAATTTGTCTTTTTAATTCTCATAAGCTCATTTCCGTAGAGTTTTCTAGACTATTTCTAGTAGCTTTTAACCTTTTGTTCTTAGTGATTATCTTTAGACTCATTTTGCATAACTTATCATATTCGTTGTCTAAAGCTAAATCATCAATTGATGAGTTTTCATCACTAAAGTAAGATGACTCGGAACATACCTCACTTGATGCATGAGCTACAAGACACATTTCATTTTTGACCTTCTCATCATCTTCTTCACCGCTATTGCTCCAAGAGTCTCCGACAAAAGCTCTTTGGTTCTTATCTTTCGATAGTTTTGGACATTCTCCAATAAGATGATTTGGGTTGCCGCATCTGAAGCATTTTCTATCACTTTTACCATTCTTGTCATCACGGCTTCTTTAGAATGTCTTTTTGTGTGGTCGTCTCGCGAACCTTCCTCTTCTTTTAAAGAACTTCTTGAAGTCTTTAACCGTCATAGCGTATTCTTCGTCTTCCTTCACTACGAGAAGTCGAACACCTCATCATCACTAGATTCTTTCTTACCTATAAAAGGCAAGAGATTTCTTTCAACTTTTCTTTGAACTATTTTGTGAATCTTTCATGTATGAATCATCTCAGAACTTTGAGTTTCCAATGAGCTCATCAAGAGATAGTGGAAGGTAATTCTATCACTCTTCAATCGCCTGACCTTTGCTCTCCATTAGGATGGTAGAGGCCCAAGAAAACTTTTTCCTTACGTATTTTCTTACGAACTATAATAACATTCACAGAAGATCCCTTTAAAAGACTAGTAATAATAGTATTAAATCTACAAATGAACTATCTATAGAATCGACCTTCGGAAAATGACGAATTGTTTTCATATTGTTGAACCAAAAAGGTCGATCTGTTATCTTGACTTGGCTATTACCTTTGTGATGTGTGTATTAATAAAGTTTCCCAAATTTCCTTTTGCATATTAACACATGAAAGTTCCTTTCATAATCTTTTCGTGGCAAGCATTGTAAAAAACCATCTTGGCTTCATTATTTTTATCGGCAGTCTTCCTTTTTGAGATCCATCGGTTTGTTTTTCAATGGGGTAACTCATAAAATTTGGTTTTTCGGGATTTTGTAACAATGGTTGAAAATCACCATTAGTAATACATGCAAGATCAAGAATCTTTTTGATTTAACATATGTCTCGAATCTATTTTTCTAATAAACAAAACTATCACTTCCAAAAAGTGGTGGTATTTGCATAGATTCCCCGTCTAGATATTTGTCGGAATCCATAGATTGATCCAAGCTTTAAAATACAATATATTTTAAAAATCTTGAGTGACCTTGCTCCTGATACCAATTGTGGAAACTAGAAGGGAGGGGGGTTGAATAGTTTACACGTTTATTTTACGTTTTAAAAGTTTACTTTCAAAAATCTATAGATATGAGTTATATGTTCAATCAAATCACAATATGAACAAGCAATAACTATCTAAACTAAAACACGATAATCAACAATAATAATGTAAAGAGATAAGGAAAGAAACAACCAAACCAAGACACCAAGATTTTATAGTGGTTCGGCTACGAAGCACCTCTTCGCCCTACTCCACTCCCTGAGTATCCGACTCGAGATTTCACTATGTCAACAAGCTCCTTTAAGTCTAAGAAAACTGTTACATTGCGCTTACGTTATTTTCCGACACTAAGCTAAATGTCGAGTCCTAATCTTAGCTAGAACCAATCTACCACTTCACAAGATATACACACTCATAAGATCTACTCTATCGGATCTATACGATATCCGAATCACACAAATATACAAGATAAATACAATAGAGTTTTGGTACTTAGAAGAAAAAAGGAGAGATCACTAATTAACACTTCGTTTCTTGACGAATACGAGTGTTCTTCTTTTGCACTTGAATAAGAGGGAAGAGATGAGAAGAAGAGATTATATCACTGGAAACAAGATCTAAGTATGTTATTGATCAAGAGTTTTAGTGAAAGAAAGAAGGTTTAGAGAGAGAAAGAAAAGACTGAAAAATTTCGTGCAAAGAGGAATTATTTTTCTGCTGGGAATAGAGCAGCATTTATAGGCAGGGAATCCCAACGGCTCTCTGGGGGTGGTCCTGGAGGCCCCTTATATATAAGGGGGCTGCCATGCCTATAAGGGGGCCGCCGCCTAAACTCTGCTCCTTTTTTATCTTTTTGTGGGGAAGGTTGTATCTGGTGTAGAAGCTTGCGTTTTGGGGGAAAATTTTGAATTTTAAATTTTAAGTTTTTAATAAAACTTTTTATTTTAATTAGAAAATATTTTGTAAAATTATTTTAAAAAAAATACTTTTGTAGAATTAAAAGTGAGGATTAAGAGAAAAATATTTTCTTGATCACTAATCATGCTTAATTATTTTGTTTGTCCATACCTTAAGTCATCACTAATTTTAGAAATAAAATTTTACCTTTAATAATTTATAGACGTTTATTTTTATTGTAAACGTTTTTACATTTTGTTATTATCAAAACGTTGAGAGGTCAAAAAATATAAATAACGTTTTTAGGTATTATTTGTATTAACATAGTATCCAACGAATAAGACGTGGTTTAGCATCTTGTTTCTTGAATAAATGATTTAGAGCTGAATGATCGGTGTGAACGATAGTTTTTGATAGAATAAGGTAAGATCTGAATTTGTCGAATGCAAAAACTATAGCCATAAGTTCTTTTTCGGTTACGGTGTATTTTTGTTGAGCGGAATTTAGAGTTTTGCTAGCGAAGTAGATCGGGTGAAAGTTTTTACCATCTTTTTGACCTAAGACAGCTCCAACTGCGAAATCACTTGCATCAAACATAAGTTTAAACGGAAGATTCCAGTTTGGGCTTACGATCACAAGAGCACATGTGAGTTTCTCTTTTAATATTTCGAATGCTTTTTGACATTCATCGTTGAATTCAAATGGAGTATCTTTTTCAAGCAGCTTAGTTAGAGGTCGGGCAATTTTTGAAAAATCTTTAATGAAACGTTGGTAAAAACCGGCATGTCCGAGAAAGCTTCTAACACCTTTGATATTAGTAGGGGGTGGAAGTTTTAAGATTACGTTGATTTTTGCTTTGTCAACTTCAAGTCCTGGCTAGACACCTTGTGTCCAAGCACAATTTCTTCTTTGACCATGAAGTGACATTTTTCCCAATTAAAGACAAGATGAGCATCTTTGCAACGCTGGAGCATTTTATCGAGATTGTTTAGGCATTTGTCGAAAGAGTCTCCAAAGACGGAAAAATCATCCATGAATACTTTGACGGATTCTTCGATCATGTCGTGAAAGATTGCCAGCATGCATCTTTGGAATGTAGTTGGGGCATTGCATAGCCCAAAAGGCATTCTCCTATAAGCGTATGTTCCAAAAGGACATGTGAATGTTATTTTTTCTTGATCCATAGGATCGATAGGAATTTGAAAATATTCAGAAAAACCATCGAGGAAACAGAAATATTTATTTCCTGTGAATCTTTCCAACATTTGATCCATAAACGGCAAATGGAAATGATCTTTTGTGGTTGCTTCATTGAGTTTACGATAATCGATGCATACTCGCCAACCCGTAATGATTCTTGTTGGGTCAAGTTCATCATTTTCATTTGTGACTACTGTAATATCGCCTTTCTTTGGTACACAGTGAATAGGACCAACCCAAGGACTATCGGCAATTGGATAAATAATAACGGTATCCAAGAGTTTCACGATATCTTTCTTAACAACTTCTTGCATGTTTGTATTTAACCTTCTCTATTTTTAGTCAACTGGATTTTTGTCATCCAGAAGTTATATCTTGTGTTTACAGAATGATGGGCAGATACCAGGAATGTCTATTGTTTTCCAGGCAAATGCTTCTTTATGTTTTTTAAGGACAAATACAAGTTTGCTTTTGTTTTGAGGAGAGAGTTAAGATGATATGATTACAAGAAGAAAAGAGGGTTCTTCTAAAAATACATATTCCAAGTTATCAAGAAGAGGTTTGAGTTTGAGATCCATAGGAGGTTCTTCAAGAGATATTTTGATTTTATAATATGTATTGATGGTAATTTTCTCGAATTCTAGTTCTTCTTCATCAGACTCAGATTCATAGTTTTCATTTGCAGCCGTTGCTATAAATTTATCGAATTCAAAAAAGATTTCTTCTTCAAGAATGGTTCCTTCGATGGAATGGAGGATTTTGCTTCTTTCGTCTAGAAGAGCATCAAAATCTTCTTCTAAGATTTTATCGATAACATCGATACTGAAACATGTATCATCTTTTGAATAAGAGTGTTTAATGGCAGAGTCGATATTAAAGATCATTCGTTCAGTCCCAACTCCAAGATTAAGTTGTTTTTGTTTAACTCGAATTAGTACATCAGCAGTGTGAAGAAAGGGTCGTCCCAAGATGAGAGGAACTTTGCTATCGTCTTCCATTTCGAGAATAACAAAATCGGCAGGAAAGGTGAATTTACCAATTTTAACGAGCATATTTTTAGCTATTCCAACAGGGTATTGGAATGATCGGTCGGCTAATCTTACCCTTATTTTTGGTATGTTTGAGAGTTTCGAGAGATAGTTTTGCGTATAAGGAATACGGCATAAGGTTAATGCTAGCACCAAGGTCGGCTAAAGCATTACAGGAGAAAGTTTAATTAAAGTTGCACGGAATAAGGAAACTTTTGGGGTCTCCAAATTTAGGTAGAACTTTGTTTTGAAGAATGGCGGAACTTTCATCGCTTAGAAAAGCGACATAAATTTGTTCGATTTTGTGTTTGTTGCTTATGAGTTCTTTGAGAAATTTACCATACTTAGGCATTCGGCTATGATGTCGATAAGAGGTATGTTGATTCAGACAGCTCAGATCATGTCGAGGAATTTTTCGTATTGGGCCTCCATTTTTTCTTTCCTTATGCATTGAGGATATGGGATTTTTGGTTTGTATGGTCTGGGTCACGCTGTTTCTTTGACTGGTTTTGGATCTTTAAGTTTAGGTTGAGGTGTAGGTTCATCGTCTTCATCATCGCTATCGAAGTTGATAGAAGTTTCAGAATCGTTTTGTTGATCATTTAGGTTTACTGGTGAGTCATAGGATTTACCACTTGGTGTGAATACGGCATTCACATGCTCATTACGAGATTACAGTCATTGAGAGGATTTGGAGTTATTTCCTCGTGGGTTTGGTTGAATGTTGCTCGGAAGAGATCCAGAAGGTCAACCAGATTGCTTGTCAGCAAGTCTGTCAAACTTAGTTTCAAGGTTTTGGATTGAAGATTGATGATTTTTTGTTACTGTTTCGAGTTGAGTTTTGAGGTCCATGAATGTGTCTTTGACAAAAGCATTGGTTGATTGCTGAGATTTCATGAAATTGTTGAATTGTCTTTGAAGATCATAGGATTTATCACCGGTGTTGGATCCATATGGATCACCTATCAGTCTCATCAATAACTCAAACAATCAATCATCAACACCTTTTAATCAGCTAATCCTCCAATGAAAGCAATTTATCAGGTTCCCACAACGTTTTATTCACCACCATAATTCAGTCCCTCAATTGGTATATGCTCCTACAGTTACCAACAACAACATCAACCTGAATTTCCCTAACCTAAGACTCGGTGCTAACTGTTTCTATGAGTCAAGCAAAGTGACGATCCATTGATTGCCATCATTATATGATGTCATTCCTAATGCGTCGTCACATCTCGCTATCCTACTACCAACAACCAGCTAAGAAATTCGTCAAAACCTAAGACCTACACTCCAGGAGTAAGTGGAAGCAATTCTGGGAAACAAAGGACTGTTATTTGTTACAACTGCAAAGGGAAGGACACATGTCCAAATAGGCACAAACCTAAAGAGGAAACGGGATGAACCATGATTAAGGATTAAAGTGATGCTGTACAACACAAGGCAAATGGTAAATCTACATGAGAAGTAACTAGCAATTTTTAGCAGATCCAGGAATTGCAGAAGGTCAAGCCACACAGACTGTCATTACTCATAATGATGCTTATCAAGCTGATGATTTGGATTCATATGACTCTGATTGTGATGAACTAAACACTACCAAAGTTGCTCTCATGGCAAATTTATCTCATTATAGTTCAGATGCTCTCCCTGAGGTACATAATCCTGATAAAAGGTAAAAACTACTAATGATAATCAAGGTTTGTCAGTGATGCCATCTTCTGAACAGTCGAATGTTGTGAACCATTCAGAGACTGAAATAACCAGTGAAAGCAAATATCAATCTATTCTCAGCATGTGACAGAATCACAACAGGCAGCTGTTCAGAATTCTAACTCATCTGCACAACAAGATGCACTGATATTATCTGTGATAGAACAACTGAAAAGCCAAGTAATTAATTGCACCAAGATTAATCTGGACAATAAAAGTGTCAATGATACTTTATCTGCTGAGCTTGAAAGATATAAAGAACAAGTTAAAGTTTTGAAAGAAGGACAAAATGTTGATTTAAAGAGTAAAGATAACATGTAAAGATAACGTTTCAGACTCATGTGAACAATATGTCGAGATTGATCGTCTTAAACAAACTCTTTCTGAACATTTAAAAGAAAAGGAATCTTTAATGCAAACAGTTACTCTTCTCAAAAATGATTTTAAGAAAGAAGAATCTAGAAATATTGATAGAGAAATTGCTTTAGAAAAGAAGATCAAACAGCTAGATAATATTGTTTATAAAAGAGATCAATCAGCACAAACTGTTCATATGTTGACAAAACCATAGTTTTTCTATGATCATACCACTAAACAAGCTCTAGGTTTTCAAAATCCTTTCTATCTGAAGAAAGCTCAACAGTTGGAACCAAAGCTTTATGATGGTAATGTCATTAAGAACACTAGTGCTATTGTGATTCCTGACTCCACAAACTGAATTATCTGCTGAACAAGCCTTTTGGTCTCAAAATTCTATGAATTCTTCTGATCCTAATCCTTCTTGTAGACCCACCAAAGTTGAGGTTTTGAAAGAACTTCCTAAAGTCAACATGGTAAATACAGTTTTAAGAAACTAAAAACCCACTTGCTGTTTTGACGTGGTTTGTCAAGAAAGAACCACTGCCACAGCCATCACAAGGCTCGTGGGGGTTTGAACATACAAAAGCTTTTTTAGAGATGAAATAATTCCATTTGTAAAAGAACTGAAGGACTTATTCAATACATTCGATCAATATTTAATTAATGAACTTTCTGAAGTCCGAAATGTCTTTCCTCAAATGGAACAGGCTGTGGAACAACATCGCTTAGAGTAAAAAACGTTTAAAGTTAAAATGAATCAAGTTTTAAATGAAAACGAACGACTCTTGGAACAAGTCATTAACAAAGATATAGTGAACATAATTATGAATTATTCTGTGGAAAATGTTTATGTGAATGTGCGTGAATGTGAAAAGTGTCTCAAACTTGAGACTGAGCTTCTCAACAAAAAGTATTTCATTGAAAAAGAGACTTTTGATAACTGTTTAAGATGTTATACCACTCTGAAAAATTAGCAATTACTTTAGAAGTTGATACTCAGCTTAATCAAGAAAATTTTCAAAGGGACAATTCTGTTTCAAATCAAAGTGCTCTAAATTTTGATCAATATTTTGAATTAAATGAATTGAAAGCTCAGTCACAAGAGAAAGACATGGTCATAAGAAAGTTGAAAGAGAGAATTAAATCTTTGTGGAATACGAATAAGATTACATCAAAAAGACATAGAAGAGATTGAAACTATAAAGATTAAATTGGAACATAGGATGTCTATGCAGTATTACTGAGAATGATACAATTTAAAAACAGACCTATAACAACTATGACTCGAACAAACAACACCGTACTCACAAAAGAACAATTGATGCATTTAGTTAAGTCAAGTCAATCAAAAAGTCTGTAGAATCTCTGATTTAAATGCAAGACTTTAGGAAAAGGTTTTGGTCATTTACAAAACACAAGAATGAATTAAGAAACTTAAAGAAAAGATTAGCTATAATGTT
Source organism: Tanacetum coccineum (assembly GCA_026074375.1). Classification (NCBI taxonomy): domain Eukaryota; kingdom Viridiplantae; phylum Streptophyta; class Magnoliopsida; order Asterales; family Asteraceae; genus Tanacetum; species Tanacetum coccineum. Next base: position 25,389 of record BQNB010025960.1, read on the forward strand.
GTAACCAAACACCTGTGCTTCCAGAAATGCTTAAAGTTGATGTGGAACCAATAGCCCCTAAATTGTTGAATAATAGGACAGCTCATTCTTATTACCTTAAGCACACTCAGGAACAAGCTACGATTCTTAGGGAAGTAGTTGAACAAGGAAAATCACAAAATCCTCTAAATAATCCCTTAGACTCTGCTTGTAAGTATACCAAACGAATTCAGGAGTTGCTTATAATAATCGGACAAACCTGCCCTAGCATCAATAATTCAAGTGACAAATTAGTGGCTGTGACTCCAAAGAACAAGGACAAAAGAGTTAGATTCACTGAGCCAACTCATCCTCAAACAAACACAAAACATCTTTTCATCAAACTACCTAGTCTACTAACAAACCTATGAAGTCCCTTCTACAGGAGTAAAGCCTCTACTAGTGGCTAGCGGACCACAGCTTCATGAAATACAAAGAAAGATTAAGATATCAACAGACACCAAGAAGAACTCAGAAGGAATAAGGTAGATAGCCCACTCTACGACATTTAAATCTAGTTGAAAAATAATAATTGTGTTTTAGAAGGAACCTAAAGGAACTGCAAATGTGCAGCATTCCAAGCTTAATACGAATTCTGAACTTCTATATGTTAAGTGTAATGGTTGCATGCTTTCTGATAATCATGATTTGTGTGTTTTTGATTTTATCAATGATGTGAATCTCGTGCTAAATCTAAATCTGTTAAGAAAAGTTCAAAGAGAAAAGTTTGGAAACCAACAAGAAAGGTGTTCACAAATATTGGATACACTTGGAGACCTACTGGTCGGACCTTCACTATAGTAGGAAATGCGTGCCCTTAACTAGGATTACCACAACTCTGAAGCCCCATAGGAAACCAACTGCCTCTAAGAAGGATACACCTAAGCCTGTAGTAACATTGGTTTACTCAAAGAAACCTAGGAAATCAAAAACTAATGTTCCTATTAGCAAACCTAAGATTATTAAATCTATATCTGCTAACAAAAAGGAACCCAATAAATTTTGGGATCCAATTCTGATGTTCCATCATTTCCTCTATTGATGAATCAGGTCGTCCTAAATTATTCTCTGGTAATTTGGTACTCCGCTGCTCCAAGCATATGACCGAGAATTGCTCTCGATCTCACCAATTTCGTCAATAAATTTTGGGTACATAAAATTAGGAAAAATGATCACGTGCAAAGATATGGGAATATGTTATAATCAGATTGGGAATGTTACGATCTCAAGGGTTACTCGTGCAAGACTTGGACATAACTTATTGTTCCGTTGGGCAATTTTGTGATCGAACCTTGAAGTTGCATTTCGTTAACATACTGCTTCATTTGGAATCTAAAAGGTGTTGATCAATTGACTGGATCTCGAGGCAACAATCTGTATACACTATCTCTTGGAGATTATTATGCGTCCCTTCTATAAGCTCTTGTCAAAGGCTCAAAAACTAAGTCTTGGCTATGGCACAGACGTCTGTCTCATTCTGAACTTTGGTGCAACAACCATTTTAGCCAACACAGTTCGTGTTCGGTCTACCTAAGCTAAAATATTGAAAAAAGACATCTGTGTTTCTGGCGTGTTGCAATGGAAATAGAAAAGAAGAAACCTCACAAACCAAAATCCTAAAGACACCAACCCAAGAAAAACTTATCTCTGCACAATGGATCTTTGGGACCAATCTTGGTCACACGTATTAATGGAAAGAAGAAATCTCATCAATGTTCGAAGATTACTCTCGATTTACATGGGTAAAGTGCTTAAGGTCAAAAGATGAAGCTCCAGATTTCATAATCAAGTTTCTCAAGATGATCTAATTGCGGCTTAAAGCACCTGTCCGACAAATCAGAACAGATAATGGAACTGAATTTTGTAAATCAAAACCTTTGAGTGAATATTATAAGAAGAGGAATCTCTCAGGAAACTCTGTATGCTCGCTCTCCTCAATAAAATGGTGTCATGAAAACGTAATGTAGCGCTAATTGAAGCTGCCCGCACAATGTTGATTTATGCAAAAGCTCCGTTATTCTTATGGGCAGAAGCAGTTGCTACCGCATGTTATACCCAAAATCGTTCCATCATACGTCTTCGTCACGGCAAAACACCATATGAGCTTTTACATGACAAACTTCCTGACTTATCATTTTTCCATGTATTTGGTGCACTTTGTTATCCGACAAACGATAGCGAGAACTTGGGCAAGTTACAACCGAAAGCTGATATTGGTATTTTCATTGGCTATGCACCCACAAAGAAAGCATTTCGAATTTACAACCGACGTACCAGACGAATCATCAAAACAATTCATGTAGATTTTGATGAGCTGACAGCGATGGCTTCTGAACACAGCAGTTCAGGACCCGCACTTCATGAAATGACTCCTGCAACAATCAGTTCAGGACTCGTGCCAAACCCTCCTCCTTCAACACCATTTGTACCACCTTCAAGAACTGATTGGGATATTTTGTTTCAACCACTGTTTGATGAATTACTCAACCCTCCATCAAGTGTTGATCACCCAGCCCCTGAAGTCATTGCTCTAGTTGCTGAAGTAGTTGCTCCCGAACCCCCTGTATTCAACCGCATTCACCTTTCCTCAACAACTGTTAACCAAGATGCACCATCACCTAGTAACTCACAAACAACACCCGAAACTTAATCTCCTGTCATTTCTAACGATGTTGAAGATAAAATCACTACTAGATGTGCACACATGAATAACCATCATTCCTTTTGGCATTACCAAACCAGAAAATAATTCTGAAGCATCTTCTTCTTCGGACGTTATTCCCACCATTATGCACACTGCTGCTCCTAACTAAGAACATGTTACCAAATGGACCAAGGATCATCCTTTAGACAACATCATCGGTGAACTTGAAAGACCTATTTCCACAAGACTCCAACTCCATAAACAAGCCTTATTTTGTTACTATGATGCCTTTCTCACATCAGTTGAACCAAAGAACTATAAAGACCATTAACTCAAGGCATGTTGATTAAGCAATGCAAGAGGAGCTGAATGAATTTGAACATCTTGAAGTCTGGGAACTCGTTCCTCGTCCAGATAAATAGCAAACGTAATGGGCAATCCTTCTCGCTATGTCTCTATGAGAAAGCAACTCCAAACTGACGCCATGTGGTGTTATTTTGATGCCTTCCTAACTTTGGTAGAACCAAATAACTTCAAACAAGCAATGACCAAACCGTCATGGATCGATGCAATGCAAGAAGAAATTCATGAATTTCAAAGACTAGAAGTTTGGGAATTGGTGCCGTGTCAAGATAAAGTGTTATTGATCAAACTAAAGTGGATTTATAAGGTCAAGACGGATGAATTTGGTGGGGTACTAAAGAATAAGGCTAGACTAGTTGCTCAAGGATTCAGGCAAGAAGAGGGAATCGATTTCGAGAAATCATTTGCACCGGTTGCTAGAATAGAGGCCATCCGTATCTTCGTAGCAAACGCATCTCATAATAATATGACGATCTACCAAATGGACGTCAAAACAGCTTTCTTAAATGGCGAGCTCAAAGAAGAGGTCTACGTTTCTCAACCAGAAGGATTTGTTGATCAGGATAACCCATCGCATGTGTACAAGCTTAAAAAGGCCCTCTACGGTCTCAAACAAGCACCACGTGCATGGTACGAGATGTTGTCAAGCTTCCTAATCTCACAACATTTCTCCAAAGGTGTAGTTGATCCAACACTCTTCACACGACAAGCTAGGAACAACTTATTACTGGTACAAATTTATGTTGACGATATAATATTTGCATCAACTAATACTGCCATGTGTAATGAGTTTGCTAATCAGATGACCACTAAGTTCAAGATGTCAATGATGGGACAGATGTTATTCTTTTTAGGATTACAAATTTCTCAAAGTCCTAGAGGCATCTTTATAAACCAATCTAAATATGCTTCTGAAATTGTTAAAAAAATATGGTATGCTAACTAGTGATTCTGTAGACACACCTATGGTAGAAAAGAGTAAACTGGATGAAGATCTACAAGGGAAACCAATTGATGCTACACTTTACCGTGGTATGATTGGATCCCTCATGTATCTGACATCCAGTAGACCAGACCTTATTTATGCAGTCTGCTTATGTGCCCGATATCAGACAAAGCCTATCGAAAAGCAATTAAATGCGGTTAAGCGGATCTTTCGATACCTAAAGGGAACCATTAACATGGGTCTCTGGTACTCGAAGGATACCGGTATGTCTATGACAGCATATGCAGATGCAGATCACGCGGGTGTCAGGACACTAGACACAGTACATTAGGAAGTGCTCAATTCTTAGGTGATAAACTTGTTAGCTGGTCTTCAAAGAAGCAAAAGTGCACTGCCATCTCGAGTACAGAGGCTGAATATATTGCTTTATCTGGGTGTTGTGCTCAAATCCTATGGATGCGTTAACAGCTAACAGATTATGGCTTTCAATTCAATAAGATTCCTCTGTACTGCGACAACAAGAGTGCGATTGCTTTATGCTGTAACAATTTTCAACACTCACGAGCCAAGCACATCGATGTTCGCTACCATTTTATAAATGAGCAAGTGGAAAATGAAATCGTGGAGCTATACTTTGTCCGGACTGAATACCAACTGACTGACACCTTCACCAAACCTTTTGTCAAAAGAAAGATTCAACTTCTTGATCGAAAAGCTCGGTATGAGAAGCATGTCTCCAGAAACGTTAAAGCGTCTGGCAGAGGAAATAGATGAGGGATGGTGGTAACTCATATCATGTATCATATGTACATAAGAAAACATAAAAACATCAAAATATTTTATTTTAATATAAAATTAAAAAAAATCAAAAAATCAAAAAAATATAAATATATGTATCTCTGGCATGTATTTTGAAAATCGATAACATTTACGACCTTAGAAATGTCATTTAATAATGATACGAGGCTGTAAATGAAGTTCGAGCAGAAGTTTAAAGCTTTCAAAACATGCCAAAAATGGCTTGCTATTACTTCAGATAGCAACCCGGTCATCATCTTAAAGGCAAGTATTTCAAAAAGAAAATTTGACCTCTCAACGAGAATTTATTCTCGGCATGGTCTACTTTATGACCATGAAAAGGCTTGTGTTTACTTTGCAACATAACCCGTGCTTCCTATATACAAATTAATGTACGTGTAAGTGCATTTCTTTGTCAAAATAAGAGAAATCTTATTTTTATTGGTAAAAAGTTGTCTTTAAAATGAATCAATGTTTTCAGTAATCACAAAAAGATTTTCAAAGACAATTCGACCACTCAAACAATGACAACAGCTCTTTAAATAGAAAACGGGTCATTATTTGAGGGGGAGAAAGCGTCATCAAATAATCTTTTAAAAACGGTCTTTCAAAATAAGTCACGGAATAAACGGATAAGTTTTTTTTATAATGACGGATCACGATTTCAAGGGGAGTTAATTTATATTAACTACAAGAGCTTTAGATATCATTTGTTTCAAACTTTAGGGACTTATTTGCAATTTAAGACTTAGTTGATTCTCACGGAATAGATTTAAGCTTATCAATTCTTCGAACACGATCTCAAGTATATGTGCGTACTAGGCTTTGCTGATTCCGAGGTATCGAAACCAGCAAGGGGGAAGGAATAGATATACAAGAAAGATAAGGAGTACACGTGATATAATTCATACCCTATTCTCATTTTAGGCCATTCCGGGAAGACAAATGTCATAACCGTAGAGAAAATCAGTGTTTAACTTGTTACTTTCGGGTGCACTATTTCAACTACATGGGGAAGAGATATCTTGTGATTTCAAGTATGCATCATTTAAGATACTAGGGGGAAGTGTTGTCAGAAGATTTATTCTAGCGTGAGGATATTGGTTACTGATTAAATTAATGCTTCCTTTAACGGTCAATCACTAAGCTTATTTTTAAAAGAAGTAGAAATATTTGATAAAAGAGGTTCACATAGATAGTCAGTATCCTGTAGGAAGAAATGTCTACATTCGAGACTTAGTTGACTTAGGTGTTATCATTTCGGCTATTTAGAGGGTATAATTGTGACATCCGAGACTTAGTTGACTTTGGTGTTTTAATTTATATCATCACTATCGTATAAGAAGAAATGCGGACATCCAAAACTTAATTGACTTTGGTGTTACGGTTTCGAATTAATTGTGTACTTCAGATATTTGGGCTTTATACATCAAGACTTCTTGATGCATCGTGCAAGAAAGCTTTGAATCTACTCAAGAAAGGATTGCTGGTTCGAGGGGAAGCTAAGACAACTTTCAAAAGGAGATTATCGAGACGGACTACAAATTGCTGACATGGACAGAATGACTTTGTCATTTTCGGTTTGAACATTTTTAGGTCCCGTCTCATACATAATCTTGTGAACATATAAATGTGTAGTGTAGACTTAAATATAGGCATATATAGTGTTTGAGTACGAATTTTCAAGAATTTCTTAGTAAATTCAAAAAATTTCAAATTAACGTACTCAAACACCATATTATACCCTCATAATTTGAGGGGAGCATTAAAAATGTTCCTAATACGGCTTGTTAATAATTGGATATTTTTTCCCCGAAAGCAGTTATATTTGAATCAATTGATATCTAAAATATCAAGAGATTTAATATTTTTGATAAGGGGAGAAAATGTGATTAAAATATATGGCTAAAGATGTGAATTTTAAGATCTCTACTGTACGCTATCCCATATATGTGCTAAACTCTTTCGATTAATCGATGCACATATGAAGGGGGAGCAAATGGTTACGTGTTAGCAGAAATGTGGAAGTACCAAAGACCGACCATTTAAATTACTGTATTGGAGTTATAAGGTGGTTAAGTTTAGGTATTCATTCCTATGATCCAGCCAGAACCGGAGGGATCTACCCAGGGATATTCCACTAGATAGTGTAGTTGTCCTTAGGTATGAAAAAATAAGTAAAAGTGAGAATAAGGGAAAAAATCGACTGAGATGGAGCTAGTACTGGAACAAACCCAACAAGGTACTAGTTATGAAGTATCGGTAAGCGCTGAAGGGGTTGAAGAATTAAAAAGAAAAGTTAAGATAAAGGGTGAAAAGAAAGAAGCCCTTCTTACACTTAGGCAGAAACCGGGTCAATACATATGCTGTCAAGAATCACAAAGATGATTGTTGACATTGAAGACTGACATCATAGACCAAGTGATGCAATGCACAACCCTCCCTAGCCACTCAGAATCTCTCAAAAGATTTTTGTTTCATTTCTCACAGAGATTACACGCATTTCTATCAACTTTCTCACTCCAAGTTAGTTGGTATTGAAAAGGTGGCAGTCTGCTCCAGCCTCCGATCACTAAAACCAAAGTGCACTATTGAGTCTAGAGCCAAAAGAGATCATCCATAAATCTCATTAGGACACTTGTCAAAATTATGCTTGCTAATTCACACAATGTGAAAAACAAGAAATATATATTAAGAGTCCTACGCATTATCCTTGTGATTTTGCCAGAACATCCGAGTGATACTTAAGTATTCACAGTGAAGATGGAAATCCTGCTTGAGCCAACATCAAACAAGCTCTTGGTAGGTGACTTATGAGATCCTATACGGATCGAGCTTGTGATACTGGATATCGATTCGGTCCAGCTTATGAATTGACGAATGAATTTTGAAAAAGATAAAACTGTTGGTGTGTCATAAAAACCGTTTGCAATTTGACACACCGACTGATTTTCTAAATCGATTTTTCAATCTTATGTCCATGGGAAGCCTCACAAGGGTATCTAGACATAGGAAAGCTGAACACGAATTGACGGCTTAATCGGGAAGATAGTACTTACTGGTTCACTCTAGCGTGTTGTCTGCTTTGAGACGCTCCGGTAATGAGAACGGCTAGCGCAGCTGCGAAACACGGTCAAGGAGATTCTTCGGAATTCTACCTGATCACAGGCAGTATTTATACTGAGAAACGGGGAACCGTGGTTGCTACAACCGTATTCGACGAAGTGACAAAGCCACTTTCGTCCATATATGTTGTTTATCACCTAACCCATTCATGCAGGTTTCCTGACGGTGGTAGCAGTTTCCCAATGACAATTCGAAGCCAATACCACATGCTCATACTCGACCAACATATATAAAGACATCATGAAAGCTCAAGTACATGTTTTAAGACTTCCGCTACTTTAATACCGTACGTCTTTCTTGAAGCGATGAAGTATTAAGTCGATACTGTACACCCTCCATAAAGTGACGAAGTGTTAAAGTTAAAGAATATCAAGAAAGATGGTTACACACGCTTTTAACATCAAGAACAGTATGAGCATGTTGGTCCAGAAGTTACAAGATCACAAGAAGGTAAAAGATCACAAGATGATAAAAAAAAAGATTATGCTTGGTTGATGATCTCAAAAAGTTCAAGATCATATTTAAGTCAAGTTAAAGAATCAAGCTAAAGCCTAAAGTCAAAGATCACTACATAAAGATGCAAGACAAAAGATCAACTATTACACAAAAAAGACTCAAGATCAAGACAAGAAGCTTCAATGATTAATGATCAAGATCAAAATGAGAGATCTCTATGATCACCCCTTAAGGGGAGATTGTTAGAAATACAGAAAGTGTTGATCATTTATGAGATCTCAACGATTGTCCCTTAGGGGGAGATTGTTAGGAATTCAGTTTTTAGTGAAGTGACGATCATTATCGATCTCACGAGCCTTTGTAATAGTTAGACAATTTTATGTAATAGTTAGGAAGCTAACCGGGCCAAAGCATAGAAAGCCCATGGCAATCCTATGAAAAGCCCGGTTTATCCTTTGTATAAAAGCCCTCTCCACACATGGAGAAGGTGTTGGTTGGTTCATTTTACACACATAATCTAATCTTTCTTTCTTTGTTACTTTCTCTCACTAGAACCATCCTCTCATCCACTTTCTCTCTATAGATTTCTTTATTGTTCTTTGGTGTTATAGATTACTAGTATTCTACAAATATCACATTCCTTTCTGATCTTTTCTTTAGGAGTCAATTCCTTGAAAGTTTGCATCCGTGTTTGAGCTGGTATTCCCATTGCTTCATTTGCTGGAAAAGTGAGCACTTGGTATTCAAACAGAACTTTAAGAATATAATCAAGCAACATCTCTCCATGTTCTTTCCCCTCAACATATAACAACATACGACTTTGCCAAGTATCGTATCTGCCTTTCTCTAGCATAGGTGGTCGGTTTTCAGCTTCGGCAACAAGAACATTTTTAGCAAGTGATGACATGATGAATTGATGTGTTATGAAATGATATGAGTAATGATCGCTTTAATGATTAGGAAGTGTTGTGTTGTTTTGTTGTTGTTGTTTTAAATGATTAATTGATTATGTGTTTTACTTGTCTTGTTTACATTCCTTTAAGTCCTCAAAGTCTTGTCTAACTTGTGCTTGTTAAGTCTCAAATCTCAATCTTAAATAGAAAACTTAAACCACAAGTTTTACAGTTAAACCGTAAGATTTGAAATATAACTTAAATCGCAACTTTTTGTAACAAGATCTACACAAATTTTAAACCGCAAGTTTTGTGACAAGACTCTTAAATCGCAAGAATTATCTAAACTACAAGTTTTTGAACAAAAGTTTTAATCCGCAAGACTTTGTCTAAAACACAACATTTTATTTCGCAAGTTTAAACCGCAAAGCGTATTCCTCAACTTAACTTGCAACATTTAAATCGCAAGAATCGTATTTCGCAAGTTTTAATTTTGCAAAGATTTTAAGTCACATAACCTTGCTAAATCGCACGATTGTTTAGATCGTTTAGATTTATTGTGTAACATTTTAAATCACACGAGCAAGTAAACTGCAAGTCTAAACCACAAGTTGTATTTCACAAGTTTTCAAAAGTCTAAATCGCAAGTGTTTTACTTATCTATTCCGCAACTTTTTTGAAAACTTTAAAACACATAAAAATACTTTTAAAACGACTTTTTATACGTTTTTTTCACTAACCTTTTTGCAAAACCACGTTTTATATAACTAAACATTTGATAAAAATCAAACCTTTATGGTTTTAAACATAAAGTTTCGATTTTAAACAAAAATTGAACCTTAAATCGCAAGTCTAACGTGATAAAAAGGTTTAAAACACACACAAAAAACCACTGAATCATCTCATGGCTCTTGATGCCAATTATAAAGATTATACAATTACCATATCAATCACACACAAGTATAACTTAGAGTTTAGAGAGAGAGATAGAATGGGTGAAAACTAGAGAGAGATATATGAGAGAAATATGCAAGGCTGTCAAACTCGCGAGTTTACACGTAAGATCGTACGATCTTACGTGTCCACCTGATAAAATCGTGTAGGATCAGGATGAAAGTATTACGAGGTTAACATATCCATGCCTGGTACTTTTTTTAAAATATCGATAAAGTGCGAAGGGATATAGTCATATACCCAGACTCTGTTGGAACGTTGTTTGAGTCGTGGAAATCACTACTTGTGTAACATTCCGTATTTTTAGGTCATTTACGACGTCATCTATTTCACTATTTTTTTCCGTACGCGTTCGCTTTTAAATTTAATAGTTAAGTTAAATCGCGTAAGTTAAAAATTATCGTTTAGCGTAAACGGACACCAAACAAATAAACATTTACATCATTCAGTGTTATATAAATTATTTTAAATGATAATTATGGTCGTCGTTCTATTTTTTATTGGTTACGGTAAGTTTATAAATATGTTTATCAGATAATGTACGTTTATGCGTAACCGGAAGCACCGTATTATTAAACATGCATTACAAATACCCTCGATTGTACCCAATAGCTAAAGATTATTTAAAATTTAGCTAAATAAATGATGCTTACACTTTTTACACTAGAAATGAAACAATATACAAATAATTTCAAGTAAACACATCTTTATGTAATTTCTACAAGTTGTAACTAGTATAAATTCATGCAAGTAAGCTAGCTAAGATAAAAATAAAACATATACTCCCTCCCTCATCATATCATACGGCATACATACATATGTATGATAGGAAAATACAATTTTTACACACTTTGGTCAATGGTACATCTCTTGCAATTAAAACCTAGCCTTTCTTTGTTTCTTTGACTCATAACACATAAACAAGAATCCCCAAAACCCTCACTATGTTTGTTGAATGTTTTTACTTGACTATTGACCATTGAAAGTCTTATATACATGCAAGTAACTAGATAGTAAACAATAGAAACATACACTTAGGTAAAAATTTTTTCACAAAATCCCTCTCTTTCTCTCCTTGAGCTCACGGCAAGAAACAAAGATCCAACCCAATCCATACTAATTTTTATACAACCTATACCCTTCTATACACATCTATCCTAAGACATTCTAAGGTGTTTCCAACCATTGAATCACCATTTACAAGTAATAATCAAAAAAGGAAGTAAGGGTTTTTATTAAGAAAACAAGGGATTTCTTAAGTGCAAGCTTGGATTCTAAGGCTAAACAAGGGTTTAGCATTTGTTTATCATCATCTTCATACCCTATAAGGTCCCTACTAAACCCCTTACATTCTAAAAATTCATTGATTATGCATATGAATAGTTTCTATTTTAGTTGGTATCACCATTTGAAGATTTTAACTTTATAAATGAAATTTTCACTAGTAATGATCATCTTGTATACTTTTATACATGTTGTGATATTACATATATCATGTTAAAAATGATGATAAAATATTGTATCATGTTGTTTTTGTGTAAACATGATCATGGGTTAATTAGGGTTTTTATGATTTCTTAATATGTTTTAAGTTAAAGAAATATATATGACAAGTTAATATTAATTATGGACTTATGATAATATTATATGATCACTAGAATGAGGTTACTACAAGATGAGAAAACATGGACACATATGGTTTTTATTGTAAAATAAAAAATCAACCCAAACTCGTGCAAACAGTGAAAATCAGACCCAAAACGGAATCAACACACACATTCCTACAATACCCTAGCCAAAAGAAACTTTTGATGTGTGACCTATAGACAAAAAAACAAAATTATAAATTACCTATAAAAGATTGAATTAACCATGTTTGACAAAACAGTACTACAATTGTAAAATATACCAACAAGGTCACAAAATGGACTTATGAAATCAAGCAAAACATACAGTCCAAAATTGTAAACAATATCGCATACAATAAATTTTAATAAGATAATACATTACACGACGATTCGAAAAGGAAAGACACCTTGACAAACGGAATAATAACGAAAACGTTACGTTAAAAACGAGTTATACGTTTAATATAAACGAGTTTCATAAAAATATATTATTTAAATAATGTCAAACAGCATTGTATAATTTTATTCAAATAAACCACATTTTTAGGATTCCTAAAATGATAAGAACATGAATTTTTAGATTTATAACGAATAAGTTTATGAAAATTCGCGGTTTTCGTAATTAAAAGTTTATAAGAAAAATAATTTTATAAACTATGAACAGTAAAAAACACTAATCAATGACAGAAAGTTTAATTTGTAAACTCATAAAATTATATGAACTTCAATTACGCAGGTCGTGCTCGAAAGAATCGTTAAAAAACATAGTATAACTAATAAAATACGACATTTACGGTTTATTGACAACAAATACGATTTAAATCAAACTCACGTCTGTGTGAATAGTAAAAGATACTATTCATCAGGGGAACAAAATAATAAAAATGTCAAATATCGGATAACCCGTCTTAATACTAAAAGATGTGGCATAAGAAACGCAATAAACGGATTAGAAACGAAGAAGGTAACGCCCGTTTCACTAAACGGTAATTATAAACGTTTTTTTGACTAATAAACACAATTTAACAAAACATATTAGATGGTGAATTGAACTATATAGACCTAGTTTGTGGTATTAATCAAAGAACTATATTACTAGGAGTTTCAATATTGAGGCCTCTTCGGGGTGGCGATCGCAGTTGTGGATTTATGATTTAAAGTTCCTAGCTCCTCATACGATCACTACATGACCTCTTACATTATATAGCCCGAACTATGTAATGATAAATCTATACGACCTATAAATAATCAAAAGTGTATTAGTACATAAACGACCTTATTGGAATTAGGTTGCCTTCGGATTCCTTCTGGCGCTTTCTATTGATGAATACTTGTTATTTCCATTCACATCAAGGGAGTTCATAGCCCCCTTATTTCTACAATGTGTTTTACCAAATCTTATGGGTGAACTACATTGCATGTTGTACTATTGGACACAATGTTTTTCAAAGTGTATCATCCAGATTACTTGCCCGATTATTAATGGCCTAAGTTTACCTTTATTGGCCGTGAAGTCCTACTTATATGAGCCGTTAATAGCTAATGTATAAGGCCGCGAGAGTTATGGGATAGATCTATCGGGACTGACAATCCCCACCTTCCTTGGTCACTAGTTTGATCAGTTGCATTTACTTGTAGAGGTGTTGAGGTTTTGGCACGCATCCTATATACTGATTATGGCACAAAATCTAGTTATGTCTTCGTGTCATGAGCTTAGTGGCAATAATAAAACGTATTGGACTACTGAAATGTGTTTCAGAGTCTACTATAACTTCGATCTTGTGGTCCACCCTTTTTACCAATAAACAATGATTTCCCTCACCTTTTGGTGTTGACTTTACATGTAATTTCAGGTCCTAGGTAATGAAATTGGCGGGAGCCGAGGCGGATATCATGAAGGACGGATTCTGTGTTTTATCTAAAGTCTATGCAACTTTTTATTATCTTAAAAACTTAAGTCATCTTTGGTATTATGTAAGCTTTTGTTTAATTAAGAAGTTTATACTTTAAAACTTATGGACCTAATGTATGAACCTGATATTTAGCTATGGCATCGAATTAATCTTATCTTAAAACGACATTTAAGGTCGTTACCTATATCTTGATGTTGTACTTTAAACTTTAGCACCCCAATGGTTACCATTCCGCTGCTACCTGATTTTGGGGGTGTTACAACTTGGGTATTGAATCAGTTTCTGTGAGTTGGGTATGTATTGCTCGAGACCACTAGGTGCGGTGAAAGAATATCTCATGTTGTTAGTTTGCACAAGTGGGAGTGTGAATAGATTATGTGCAAACAAACAACTGTCTTTCACAACTGGCCTTCACAGAAATGCCAAAGGGTCACACTGGTGCATACTAAATAAAGAACGCAAGTGGAAATAAGAAACGAGTTACGAAATGAAATGGAAATAAAGAGGAAATGAAAATATGATAGTTTTTTTCGATGGAAATGAAACTATAGTGGTATTTTCATTTAAGGGACTAAATGACAATTACCTAAAGTATAATATTTATCCAACATAAGTATTAAAGGGTAATTAATAACAAAAGACAAAACCATACCCTAACCCTTAGGGATGGTTGGCTGAATACCCTCCAAGGGGGTATTTGTGTTTTAGTCAAACTTGTGTACTTGGTAAACAAGATTAAGGAGTTTTGTAATTGTTCTAGAATTGTCATTGGTGCCCTATAAATACCAAGGCATCCCAAAAATAATTCATAACTCCTCCTAACCCTAACAAAGGTTGAGATTTCCCCCTCCTAAATCCATAATTGGTCGACTTAAGGTTTTGTCCCTAAGTCGACTGCTACTCGACTTACCCATTGTTCGTACTCATCTACTTGCATAGTTCAACAACGCAATAGAACCCTAGTTTTATATGTGTAGTACTGATGGATACCTGACACAACCCAAAGAAGAGGAATCGTCCCATAAATCCTAATGGGTCGATTGAGTAAAGAAGCATCAAGAACAAGAAGGTGATTTCGTGTGCACAACTCATTGTGGTGAAGAATTGGATCTTACTCTTTGCAAGAACAAGTAAGTACGTAATTACTTAAACATCCTTTATACGTGTTAGGTTTAAGTTATATTTCTAATTTATAGATCATGATATTAGGGTTTGGTCTACGTGGTCTTTACTTGGTTATTTTCTGCAATGCATATCTATACTACTTAGAGCAAACGATATGGTGGCGAGGGTGCTCGCCGTTTCCGACGTGGCACCTCGCCACCACACAAAAGTGGCTCGCCGTTTGGTTGCTCGCCAGGGAAGTGATGAGGAAAAAAGACAAAGCATTTTCAAATATAACCGTTTGAATTATCATAATATTAACGTTAGAAGTTTTATTTCTTTTTTTTATTTTTTTAAACCCCCACTATATAAATAACACCCTATTTTACCTAAAAATTCCACACTTAATCCCAAACAAAAAACGGATATGGCTTGTTCACATCCACATACCATCGATGAAATCAAAGCTTTGGTTGAAAAACTAATTGATGAATATGTCGTTCATCAGAAAGCGATTATGGAGTTAGCCGCGCAATTTGACAATGCAAGCACAACTAAAGAGATCTAAGAAAAGCATACGATAAATGAAATGACATTCCACAAGAGAACCGTGATGTGATCGACACTTTTTTGAAACAAGAATCTCATAAAGATTACGAGATGCATCTTGCTTTGTTTAGAAAAACGGCAAAAATAGAACAACAAATGAATACTAAATTTGTTTGGCTATGGGAAAAATACAATTAGGACGATTGTGTTTTAAATTTCGTATTGTGATTTTAATTTTCGTATTGCAATTTTAAATTTCGTATTAGAATTTTAATTTTTGTATTGTAAATTTAAATTGCGTAATGTAATTTTGAATTCTTACTCTAACGGCTACTTTTCCCTTATAAACACCCCTTTACCATCATTCATTTTCTCACACAACTTTTTATCAAACTCTCTCAAATATCATTCAGTTTCACACAAACACTATGGCTAACAAACCAAACGAGGTGCGAGATGCTATCCTTAGGCGACTATGAACCGAACAAGAGAAGGAGGTCACGTTGGCTAAAATTTGTTGGTTGATATGAACTAGTTATCTCGTTCAGATGCGAAGCCGTGCTAAGGAGAAAACGAGGGTGCATTCGTTGCCTCTCTGTCAGCCACTTAACAGCTACAGTCTACATACTCTGCTTATGAGCTCGGAATCAGATACGCATATCACAACCGCCTTGGAGACCGCTAGGGAAGAAGTGATGAGAAGCAAGAACTCATCAACAATTACTGAGCAATCTAAAAGCTTGTGTTCCTGTATCGTATCATAATTTATTAAGTTTTTTTTGTATTGCATTTTCTTTAATTACCGTATTGTAAATTGTATTTTAATGCGAATGAAATGAATTTAATTTGTGTGAACATATGGAAAAGAAATAAAATTGTAGGTGGGTGGGGCCCTAATAAAGAGGTTAAAACTTGTTATGAGTGAAGAGGTTTTAAAGAAGGAGTGTTAAGATGATGTGGCACCCGGTGCCCAAATGAGGAGGAAAACCTTCTCACTAGGGGTGTCAAAAAGCCGACTCGACCCGAACAAGCCTATTCGGGTCGGGTCACTCAGGTCAAAAGTCTTATTCGAGTCAATTCAACTAAACTGAGTTCTAAATAGGGTCGGGTATCGGATTGAAATGTTTTGGCTAACTCAGGTTGTGTCCAACCCGATTTGACCAATATTATACTATGTGAGTCCCAAACTGAACAGATCTTTGCAGCCTGCTAAGGGTGATAGCCAACTTGTATGAATACAGATTGACTATATAGAAACACTGACTATGAATACTGATTGTCTATGCGGAATCTACATAATAGTACTAAGAAGAACAATGAATAAACTAAACTTTGATTTCTATTAATCTGCTAAAGTGATTAAAGATTACTAACTATGAGATATGATTGTATG
The DNA here is from genome assembly GCA_026074375.1 of Tanacetum coccineum. NCBI lineage: Eukaryota > Viridiplantae > Streptophyta > Magnoliopsida > Asterales > Asteraceae > Tanacetum > Tanacetum coccineum. Next base: position 42,174 of record BQNB010025960.1, read on the forward strand.
AGATGTATATTGAACTGATGTCTCTAACTATGCCATGAGGGTTCCTTTTATAGATCAAGGATAAACCCTAACAGACTTACAAAACGCATAAAAGATAATACATATCTTTTCCTATAATATCTCATACATATCTCTTAAACGATACTAACTATTTTCTACTAACGGTACTAACTATTTTCTACTAACGGTACTAACTAACTGATCAGTACTTACCACATTGTACTGTCAGTACTAAGTATTATCACTAACGGTACTAAGTCAGGAATGAATAATTCCCAACAATCCTCCCCTAAACATGATTGTTGAACTCTTTTAACTTCATGTTTCTTCAGGTTAATCTTCTTAAGTTCTTGGAGGATGTATCCAAACACTTTCCATCTTTATCAACAACTTTGTCTTTTCAGCAACACTGCAACATCTTTTCAGCAACAATCAACGGAATTGATTTGTCTTTACCAAATACCGTTTGCTTTTGGACTAGCCAATGCTTCATTTCCATAGCAATGGTGCATTGTAAAACCATATAGTTTTTAGCAAACTATCAGCTATCAACAGATTTGAGTAGTCTTTACCAAGAACTGTTTGATCTCGGACTAGCCAACTCTTTACCATGAAGCAAGGTGAGTTGAAAACCCTACAATTTTTGGTAAATTGTCAACCATAAATAGATTTGAGAAGTCTTTACCACAAGCCGTTTGCTTATGGACTAGCCAATTCTTATGCCTGTTAAGCATGGTGAACTGATGACCATTTGTTGTGTGGTGGTTAGCCAACACTCAAACCCTTCTCAAGTCCATTCACAGCATCACTCTTCATCAATCTGTTTCTTAATGAATCTTATCAAATCAAGGGCAACAATACTTTCTCTTTCAACTTCTAATCCCAGATCAAGCATTCTTTGCAATAACTCCTTGGAAAGAGGATATCTTCTTTCAACTAACATATCAATAACAATCCTATCTTCAAGTTCCAGAATGCAAACTCCACAAGCTTTATACAATCTCAAAGTGATAATCTTCCAATCTTGTTGATTACTCCAGAAATCACTTTGATAATTTTCTTCAGTTGAGGATTCCATCATTATCTTCAAATCTCCCCAAAGAGTCAACTCAAATCCTTCTAATGTAATTTCTGAGTACTGCTCCATCATCAACTCATACAAGTGAAATAAATCTTGCCTATCAAATATATAAAGTACTTCCACAATAGTTTGAGTGCCCTAAGTCCCATTTGCTCTGTATATAACAAGATAGTCTCCATCTGGTGATGATACCTTGTCCAATCTAGCAATGACAGATTTCTTCTCCATTATCTTAATATCTAAGGTACCTTCAAATGTAACAATCTTTAGGCATTTTCTATGTTCATCATCACTGTCATCATCTGACTATTTTCTTGGCTTTTTCCTTGCAATCATTTTGATATGACCCCCTTTTCTCTTCTTTGAACCCTGCTCTGTCACTTCTACCTTAGCAGGTACCTTTTCTATGTCTTCTTCCTTTAATCTCTTCTGATCAGTGTCTTTTACTCCTTCATTCATCTCCTTAATCCTTCTCTCATCCTTAGTGGAACCAACAACAGTGAAACTTTCATCAAACCTCTTCACTTTCTCATACAAAGCTTGTATTTCTTCAAAAGTTTTGCTCTTCAGGTCTGAGTGTTTCTTGTTTCCAACATGCTTCAGATAAGTCATCATTTGATTCCTAAGCTGAGTTCTTGTAGGAGGTTTGTTTCTGATTGCAATAGCTCTTTGTTCAGCAAGAAATCTTCTTTGAGTTGCAATGGTATCATGAAGGAACTTTGCTCTTTCTTTTATAGTGTGCTCTCTCTCTTCATCTTGAAGTCTTAGAGCTAGAAGTCTATCAGCTTCAATTCTTGCTTGGATAAAATCATACTCATTTGAAAGGGCAGCCTTTATAGCTTCTTCTTCAGCTAGCTTTTTAACTTCTTCTTCTGCTTCCCAATCCTCTTACACCTTTCTAGCCATCTCTTCATCCCTAGCAAGTTTCTTAAACTTCTTTTCAGCTTCAGGAATACCTTCAGATTCAGTATCAGACTCATTCTTCCTCTTCAATTTTCTTTTTCCATTTATCTTTTGGTCATCTTTGGAAGAAGGGGGCTTTTTTTAAAATTTTTTTGTCAATAATGTTCTGGTTGAAGTAGCCTAGGTCTCAGTCTCCTCAACATCCTTAAGTTCAACTCCTTTCTCTTTTTCTCTTGAAACTGCTTTGGCTTGACTCATGTTGAGAAGAACTTGAGCAATAGTTTCATCATCTCCAAAAATTGTAGGAGTAGGTGTTTGAGTTGTTGGAGTAGCACTTCTTCCTTTAGTTTGATCATCAGTACCTTCATCTGGTCTGTCAGTACTAACTTCTTCCTTTTTAGTACTAACTCTTGATCTGTCAGTACTAACTTTTGATCTGTCAGTACTAACTTTTTCCTTGTCAGTACTAACTACATCTTCAGTACTAACTTCCTTTTCTTCCCTTTCTTTCTCTTCATGCACCACAAATCTTGACCTCCCCATATCTTGAGCATTCTCAGTATCCATAAAATCCAACGTATCATCAGCAAGCTCATCAAACAATGGATCTTTATGGACTGAAGGTTCAGCTTTGGCAGGTTTCCTCCCCTGTTTGGATACAGACTCCTTTTGCATCCACTGTTTCTTCAAGGACTTCTTTCCTGCCAATCTTTGCTTCAAGGAAACACTCTTCATCCAAGCTCTGTGGTGTGTGATAACAGGTTTGGCTTTCTTCTTAAGCTTTTTGATCTGTGCCTTCAAGTGTTTTATTTCCTTGGCTTGATCTGTAACCTGTGTACACAAGGAGATACAAAGATCATACACACTTTGGAGTGTCATGTCACCCTCATTCCCTGAAAGGGATTTATCACTGGATGACTGACCTCCATGATTCCCACCAGAACTCTCTGGAATAGAATCAGGAATATGAGTAGAAGGTGAAGGTCTAGGGGATGGGTCAGACTGAGGCTCAACATTGGCTTCACTTGGGTGAGGAGGAGAGGGTGTAGGTTGTGGTTCAGATGGTCTTTCTGAAGTGGCACCCTCATCCTCAGTTGGTTGTACCAACATAGAAGCAAATAAAGGTGTGACTTTCCCTGAAAAATGTTTACCCTTTTTAACCATAAAGGAGAAAACTTTACTTGTTAAAGCATTTACAGGAAAATGGTCTAAAGGCACTAGCACATTCATTAGCTATTTATCTAATAAGATTGAAATGAACCTTGGATACATAACAAACTGTTTCTTTGCATCTAAGTGTCTAAGCATACCATCAAAAATTAATTTAGAAAAATTATATTTTGTATTAGATGTTAATCGATAATTACAGCGTGGCAATGTTAGTGGGAATTGATCCCAGAGGTGTTTTTGAACTAATACAATGATCATACGTATGAAAATAGAAATCTCCATTGGGGTGGAAAACAAAGCTTGTTAATGTTAGAAACAGTCTAAATCCCCTCATACCATGGAGTGTATAGCATCAAATATAGCCTGATTTGGTAGAGAATCTATCCCATCGGCATCATCAAAAAGAAGATCACTTCTTATTGATGCTTCAGAGATAGACACAGGCTTGCCAGCTACTTTGGCAGTAATAGACCTAACATTGTTGATTATTTTGGATTTAGCAGACATCCAAAACTGTTCAACAAATGTAGTAGAGACTACTGGACTTACAGTGAGAGCATTGTGAATGGAGCTTCACGCAAGAAAGTCAATAACCTCATGAAACTTTGCATTCCCAGCAATCTTTTCCAAATATGCGACCATGTTATGTTTAGGGCACGATTCAAGAACAACCATGATTAGAGATCGTCGGTGAGTGAGAGGTTAGGGCTTGAATGAAAGAAGATATTTAAGAGAGATTACATGAGTGAACTATGCAATTGAGATGGGTTTATATAGGTTTAGCAAACCTAAAATCAAAGAAACTATTTCAATTTACACTTTATACCCTTAGCGGTATTTTCTTCAACGTCTCGATAGCGGTACTATCTTTGCCCAACGGTACTAAATTTGCCAACTAAAGAATGAACAAGTTTGGCAACAGCAATGCTTCAAGACCGTATTTATCTCTTCCCAATGACTCTTTAAAACCCAATTAACTTCTTGAAATGTGTCACTGATGGTCAAAATGCTTTTGCACACTGAACACTTCAACTATACAACAAATCATATTGCCTCCCCTTAACTAATGCAGCTTATGGATTGATCATCCCAATTGTAACAACCAAGAACTGAAACCTGCTTACATCAAATGCCTTGGTTAGAAGATCAGCTACATTGTCATCAGTGTGTATTTTAAGCACCTGGATAAGTTTCTTCTCATAACATCCCTTATGAAGTGGTGCCTAATGGCAATATGCTTTGTTTTGGAGTGATATACTGGATTCTTTACAATGCATATTGTACTTTCATTATCAATGTAGATCTTTGTGTTCATGAAATTGAACCCATAGTCTAACATTTGATTTTGAATCCATAGAACTTGCCCATAGTAATTTGCAGCAGCAACATATTCTGCCTCTGTAGTAGAAGTAGCCACAATTGTCTGCTTTTTGTATTGCCAAGAAATAAGTCTCCTGCCAAGAAATTGACAACCTCCTGTTGTGGATTTCCTGTCAAGATTTGCTCCAGCATAGTCACTATCTGAATAGGCTTCCAGGTCAAATGAGGACACTCTAGGATACCAAAGGCCCAGTTTGGGTTTGCCCTTTAGATACCTAAAGATTCTCTTAATAGCACTTAGATGGGAGGATTTTAGAGTTACCTGAAACCTAGAACAAGCACAGACTGCAAACATAATACCAGGCCTAGAAGCAGTCAAGTACATTAAAGAACCAATCATGGATCTATAAAGATGTACATCCACATCACTAGCTTCCTCATCCTTGACCAAAGGCTTCTGGGTCTCAATTGGTGTACTAGCAGTCTTAACACTAACAAAATCAAACTTCTTTAGGATTTCTGCAACATATTTATCCTGACTTATAAAGATACCATCTTCTTTCTGTTTGACTTGTAATCCAAGAAAGAAGGTGAGCTCTCCCATAGAACTCATATGAAATCTACTCTTCATTAATGCCTCAAATTCATCCCACCAAGATTTCTTTGTAGAACCAAAAATCATATTATCCACATAAACTTGTACTAATATGATATCATGTTTGTCCTTCTTAATGAAAAGAGTCCTGTCAATAGTTCCTCTTCTGTATCCATTCTTCAGCAAGAAAGTAGATAAAGTAGCATACCAGGCTTTGGGAGCTTGGTGTAAGCCATAGAGAGCTTTCTCTACTTTGTAGACCTTCTTAGGATACTTAGGATTTATAAAACCTAGATGTTGAGACACATACACCTCCTTATCAATTTTGCCATACAGGAAGGCACTTTTCACATCCATCTAATAGACTATGAATCCCATGTAAGAAGCAAAGGCTAAAAATATCCGAATGTCTTCAATCCTGGCCACAGGAGCAAAAACCTCATCATAATCTATCCCTTCCTCTTGCCTATGTCCCTGAGCAACTAACCTTGCCTTATTTCTAACCATAAGTCTCTTTATCCTATCTTATCTGGTAAAACCCATTTTGTTCCAATTGCCTTATTCCATAGGCCAAATCTACAAGATCCAAAACTTTCTTAATCTTGAATTGTAGCAGTTCTTCCTGCATAGCATCAACCCAACTTTCATCTTCAAGTGCTTCAAAGAACTTCTTGGGTTCATTTTGAGACAAGAAACAAGCAAATAAACAATGCTGGAAGTCCTTATGATTATTTCTCCTTTGCTTTTAAATATAGCTTACAAAAGCATGGGCTCTAGAACTTTTGGTCACTTTGCTTCTTGTTTGAACTGCTGATTGTGGATCTCCAAGAATTAGAGTTGAAGGATGGATAGAGTTAATCCTTGATGAGGGAATAGGACTGACATTCACAACAGGTTCTAAATTTGTGAAGTCAGCCACTGCACCCTCATCATCATAAGATGAATTGGTAAAAATACCATCAGTAGGATTTGCATAAATTTCCTCAAGTGCATGTATTTCTGAATCATCTTGTTCAACATTGGTTAGATCAGTGAAGGATAGTCCATCATAAGAACTGGCAGTACTAACTGGTGTGCTAGCAGTATTAACTATGTTAGTACTTCTAGCTTTAGCAGCTCCTGCGTGTAGAAGCAAATCCTCAGTTTCTTGGGCAAACTCCTTCCTAAGAGCTTCAGCTGCATCATTAGCATCTTGTTCTTGTCTTTTAAGTCTTTCAAGCTCGTCCAAAAAGACTTGATTCTCCTTATCTACTTGCTAGATATCAGGATGCTTGGGAGGTTCTTCACTTGCTTTTAAGCTATTGACTGTTGAAGTATAAAAATACCATATTGGCAGTACAAAGTAGTCCTGAGCAGATTCAGCTTCTTTTTTAGAATCACCTGCATCCATATTATCTTATGTACCTGCATTTGGATTAGCTTCTTGTGGACCTGCATGTTTGTTAGCTTGATTCTCTGATCTTACAGGTTGATAATTCATTGAATCAGTTAAATAATCAAGATCAAACAGCCAAGTTAGTCCTTTTCTTGCATCCATTGGTATTCTCTAAAAAAGTTATGTGCAGGTTTTCTTTAACTCTCTTGGTTTCTAAATTGTATACCCTAAAAGCCTTGCTTTGTAGAGAATACCCAACTAAAAACCCTTCATCTAATTTCCCCTCAAACTTGCCCAGGTGGTCAATGGTATTCAAGATGGTCACATGGCACCCAAAAGGTCTTATGTAACTTATGATTGGTATTTTACCAGTGACAAGTTCATAAGGTGTCTTATTTTGAGGCTTGGTCACTAATACCCTATTAAGGACATAGCAAGCAGTACTAACTGCTTCAGCCCAAAAAGTGTTAGGTAAAAATGAATCTGCTAGCATAGTTCTAGCAGCCTCAATAAGGGTCATGTTCTTTCTTTCAGCAACTCCATTTTGTTGTAGAGTTCTGGCATTACTGTATTTCCTCTTGATCCCTTTTGACCTACAGAATTCAATAACATCCCTGTTCTTAGATTCTGTACCATTATCACATCTAATAGTTTTAACTTTTTGATTTAATTGGTTCTAAATTTGTCTTATAAAGTCCTTAAGGACAAGAAGGGTGCACTTGGTCCTTTGTCACCTCGGGTATTGGCTTCACTACTGAAGAAGTAGGAATTGGAGGTCCTTGATATGCAACACCGCTTCGGGTAGTGATACCCTTTAAGTCTTCTCTAGGGTTAGTAACTGTGTTACCAGGGAGTGTCCCTGACCCTGAAGTAGAAGCGGTATTGGCAGTTACAAACTTAGCCAACATATCAGTCAGATTTGCCATTTGATTATTCAATTTGTTTGTTTCGATTTGCATGCTCTGACCCTGGTTTTGGAGGTTATTTTGCATGTTTCTCATGATAGCATCATTAGCCTTGACGTAGTTGTCAAAATCGTTCTTGGTGACACTGTGTGTCTGAGGAACGGGGGCTTGATAAGCTGGAGACTGATTAACCTGGGGTCTATGAAGTTGATTCTGACTGAAATTGGACTGGTTAAAATTTCCACCTCTGTTTTGGTTGAAATTGCTCTCCCGGTTTTGGTTAAAGTTATTCCCCCGATTGAAATTGTTAGCATTATTAGCTTGAGAGTTCTGAACGGGTGGAAAACCTGGAGGTCTAATATGATTTGCAACCATTTGAGGTCGGAAATTGGAGCTTACTTGGTTGTAATTAGCTGCAGCGGCTTGTGACACATACTCAGAAATGTTGTCCCGATAAACGTTGCCATGAGTGGCTGGACAGTTCTGATGAGAATGGGCACCACCGCAAGTAACACAACTTAGCTCAACTGCTTTGACAGGTGCAGGAGCTGGAGCTGGAGCAGAAGCTTGGTTCTTCTTGTCTAAGAGCAATGCTCGGACAATATCCTTAAGTTCAGCAACATCAGATGAAACAGCTTGGGTGGAAGAGTTTGTACTTACGTACTTACCTTGGCAACAACTGCCTTAGCTCGTGTTTGACGAACTTTTGGACTTGCTCTCGATGATTTTAAACATCTCGCCGAGGCAATTTGTCCCAAAAGGTGTTCCACCTGCTGCGGAGTTCAATTAATCTTGATCATTAAATGTTTCAAAGCATTAATTAGAATGTATCAAGTTGATGCAATTCGGAGAATCCATGTGTGGACATGCCCTAAGAGTAGGATCATTGAAACGCTCCAACCTCATAAAACGATTATATCGAACCTTTGCTGAAATCTGGTGATTCTTCATTGCGAAGATATCGTCGTTTTTAGAGGGAGGGAAAAACTGGTTGATGAATTGGATACAAGATCGTCAAGTATGAATAGAACGAGAGGTTTCTTTTTTCTAGCCATATTCGGGGCTGCTCCCTCGATTAGAGAATAGGAAAAAGCAAAAAAGCTGTAATCGTAGCAATAGGAACATTGGGACCCTCATTGTGGAGGTGATCTTGTTGAAGTAACGGATATGAGCATGGCGGGTCTTCTTTGTCAGACCGATAGACTGTTTGGTTCGGACAAGATTTGATTAACACCTTGCCTTCAGCTCGAAATTGTTGCCATCAATACAGGAATAAGGAATTGCGTCCTCGTACCCCAACGGTGGTGCTTGAGCAATTGAGCCATAGTTTCGAGTGTCCCTGCCATTGGCTCTACGGGAGGATCTTCCTGAAATGGGTATTCAATACGAAGAGGTTCGGTAACAACTGTGGTTTCTTCTGTGGAGGAGGATGCGCTCACAATGGGACTGAATCGTAGGGCGCATGCACAAAATGGAAATAAAAAAGATAGTTACACTAACTTATTTATTTGGATTTTGGATTTAAAATAGATTCACAATCTAATTTTAAACGGACAAGAAGATAGACAAACTTAAGCCAATAAATCGATCTACTTCACGGTAGCTCTCAGAATGAAAAAAAACGCACAGGTGGAGCGGAGGAGTAGGAATAGCGCGAATCTTTTACTCCTTTTCGGTCGTAAGTTTTTTTTTTATTCTAGGAACAACCCTCCTTATAAACCCACTTTATAGTTGTTCAATCAAATGAGGTGACCGTATATCGTAAGTGACACGAAAGGCAAGTATTTTAAATCTTTGGTTCGGAATTGGAACTCAGTAATTCACCGAACTTATTATGATAATAACTCATTGGAGCATATTATATTTTGGTATTTTTACCAATTAGTGAATTTTAAATTTTTATGGATAAATTTTTTATATTTTTGATTTTTTTTGGTTTTTTAATATTTACTATGAAAATGTACTAATAAAAAGAAAGAAAAATATTTTGTGTTTTTTAATATGATATAGTAACAATAAGACACGTTCAAATCAAAGTCGGATAACAATCGGAGCAAATGCCGGCCCCGCAACGGCGGCCAAAAATGATATCCGAATTGGTATACACTTATATAGCAACCCTAATACAGATCCTGACCGAATGCCCTTGACCAAGGAAAAAGGTCAAATTCCACAAAAGTAAACATACACAGATAGAATCAATGATAAAAAAGATTCCGGAAGCCCGAGATATTTCCCGGATCTAAGTCCCAACGAGGTGCAATTGAAGGTAATCCTGGTAGATGGAAAATTGAATGATGGAGAATATTTAGATAATGGATGGAAAACAAGCTAAATTACAACTAAAATTAATTAAATAAAACCTAATTTAATCTACGGGAAACAGATATAGGAAATGGGGATCTTAAAAACTACGGGAAACAAAATTAATTATTGGGAAATCCTAAAATTAAATCTATACTAAAATACGGGGAACAGAATCAGGTATCGGGAAACCTAAATACTAAAAATTAAGAAAATAAATGCTAAATTAAATTAAAAATAAAATTAAATTCTAATTAAGTTAATTTGAAAAAATAAAAAAACTAGACTAAAACGGAAGGTTGCGTTTGAAATCTAAACGAAAAGAAACGGTTAAAACGCACGTCGGTAAAATCGGTCTAAGACTGAATTTTATGAAAAATAAAGCCTACACAAATTTTAATTACTTTCCTAGACACTAAATGACAAAAGAAAATTTTATAAAAAAGAAAAATATTTTTTTATTAATTTTCTGATTTTTTATGAATTTATAAAGATTAATAACTAATTAAAACTAAGAAAATAGAAAAAGACAAAAAATAAAAGTTATAAAAATTCTGAAAAAATAAAATTAAATAAAGAAAAAGTTAACAATTCTAAAAATATAAAAATGCCCAAATTTTACTGAATAAATTAAAAGTAATTAAACTAATTAAAATTAAACCTAATTTAATTAATTAAATTAAATAAACTAACAGCAGTTAATTATAGGGACTAACAGTGAAAGGACAGCAAGGACTAACGGGGCAATAGGGTAGTTAACCACAGGGACTAACAATACTAACTATAAAATAGAAAATTACACAATTGGTCCCTGCACACCAACCCGATTACAAAGCAAGTCCAAAGTGCTTATTATCAAAAAGCTATAAAAGCAAACTTGTTAAAGGGCTTAAGGGGAACAATTTTCATAATAAGCACTTAGTCTCAATCTCACTAAATAAGCCAGAAATTTAAGCTTATTGATGCTGCAGAAGCTAAATAAGCTTATGGCTTATTTTTCTTGGCTTTTATGGGGCTTAAGGCTACTAAATAAGCTAAAATTAAAGGGGACAGATAAATAGGGCTGAGGGATACCTAAATAAGCTATAGATTCCTAAAATAAGCCCTAAAATAAGCTGATCTATTATTAAGCTTAAAATGACAGTTTAAAAAACAGAAAAAGGCCTACTTTAAGCCTATAATAAGCTAATCTAATAAGCAATCTAAATTAAATAAGCTGCTAAACCTACTAGAATTACCTACAAGCTATAAGGAAAAACACTAAGAACCTAGGGCTTAGTTTTCAATAAGCTAGAAAAATTGAGCTAAAGCCTGGTGCTCAGCACCAGGGGAGGTCAACAGTAAGCTTAAGGGTACTTTTGGGCTTATGAAAATAAGCTCTTAAGAGCTTTTTACCTAAAACCAACCACAAACAGATTAAAAGGGGTGGTCAATGAGCTTATTTCCAAACTATGAGAGCTTAAGGCCTAATTAAAACTGCTGATAATGGGGCTTAAAAATGGCTGATTTCAAGAATCATGCATACATACACACTTGGCTATATTTGGTATATCAAAATGACAGGACAAAGGGTTGGGTAAAATGGCTAGAAACAACAACAACAAGCACAACAACAGTGTGCTTAAGCTGCATAAGCAGCTGGAGCACTTAAGCTCAATTTGGCTTATTGAAATTTTAACAGATTATAGAAACCACTTAAAAACTTATTTTCAAATTAAAAGTTGTGATTAAAGTGGCTTAATAAACCCTACACACTCAGCCAAAGTTGGCTGAGTGGTTATCACCCATTAAAATACCATATTGACCCATTTTAAAGGTTAAACCAAACACTCCCTTAATATATAAAAATCGATATTTAACTGATTTTTGGGTAAAAGAAGGCAGAGATAATTGATTATAAGTGAAGTTTAATAACTTTTAACACATTTTTAAATAATTTAAACAGAATTAAACAACTTAAATTATACTTCAAATTTTGACAAATGCAATAACAAGAGAACTCTTAATTTTTTTATTAAACTTCCAAGAAATACAACTTAAAACGTTTTAAACAAACTGAGTACAATAACTTTAAAGCAAACTTAATTAAAATTAAACTAAGAAAGTAAAAACAGGGATTGGTATCTCGGCTTGGTCTCTTTTTCTTTTATAGAAGCTCTCAGCCTTCACTTGGTCTTGGGATGAGCTTGTTGTGAGCATGCAATGTCCCCAAGGTAATCCTAGCCTTTCATTGGCCTTACAACATTCTCAGCCATCGATGGGGTCTTCGGGTTGTGTAAATTGCCAAGTGGGAAGGTTATAGGGGTAATGGGGAGGTGGGAAATGGTGAGGGTACTGGGAAAGTGTAACTAGGGGGTGGTTTGGAGCATGAAACCATGGTAGACGGAGGTATGGTTTAGGCGTAAATTGGGGAAGAGTAACAGTTTCTGGGTATCGCAGTTTAAACGAAAAGAAAGGGAAGAGCATACTTGCCTCCATCTTCTTTCACTTGTTATCATTTTCTCAAAGCCGAAATTCAGTATAAACATAGTTTGGAAAGTGACACTTTGTCCCAGGCCGTTTTATAACAAAAGAGTTAAAAGGGAAGTTTGGAAAATTGCAAAACTGCCCCTTGTTGTTTAAAAAGGAAAAAGAATAGCCATTTGGCAGTTTTGGTCCCTGGACTCTTTTTACCATTTTTCCTTTATAAAACTTGTTTTAAAAATGATAACTTTAGTCCCTAAAGTTTTGTAAAAAGGATTAATGGGCTTTTGTTGGGCTTGGTTTTGGTTGGGCTTGGTTTTGTGATTGGGCTTGTATTGGGCCCACAATGGGATTGTTTGGGCCCAATAAGGTACAGGTTTGTTATTGGGCTTTTTTCAATCCCAATAAGGTATGAAGTGGGTTTTTGTGTGTACAATGGCTGAGACTTGGCTGTAACTGGCTACGGATTGGGCCGTCAAAGTCTTCCAGTCTTGTCAATTGCACAAAATGGGCTGTTGAATTGAATTGAGGGCCCATTTGGTCCTTCACAGTCTTCCATAATTATACTATTGGGCTTATTCTCCGGCCCATCAGATGGTTAAGATTGCATCCAATAGTATTCTTCAGTTCCGGCTCCGTTTGACTGCTGATTCATAATATTGACTCTTGACTTTGCATTTTTTGGACCTTGGCCTTGATTTTTGCCACAGTCCTTTTCCATTCCATCTCCCATTTTTGTCATTTGGCTTTGGTTTTTCTGTCTTTTTGTTGATATCCACTTCCTGCACAATACAAATGCAAAACAAACATATATTTGGCAGTTTTTGTCTGTTTTTGGTCATTTAAGCTCGTTTTTAGAGGTAAAAGATATGTGTAATTAAGCACTTATCAAGAAGGTTTAGGTGTTTTTGGGTAATCCTTGAAGTTTTGGTGTTCTTAGTGTGGTTTTGATCTTTGATTCCTTGGTGTTTGTTTCTTGTTCTTGTCTCCATCTCCAATCCGTAAGTGACCCATGTCTTTTTTGAATTCATTCTTGGTATTTCCATGATTACACATAAGTTTTATACATAAAATCATAAAGTGTAAAAAGAAGAAATCATGTAGTTATGAATTAGTAAATTATGTAATCTGATAAATATGGCTTAATTACATGTTATGAAACCCTAAGATGATCATTAATGATGTTATTAATAAAAACTACAAGATTTGAAACCCTATGGTTGGTTTTGATGGGTGTTAATTAGGGTTTTCATGGTTAATAATTCTGGGCAGAATTTTAGGTCATGTTCAACGGTGTATATCTTAATGATAAAAATTGCTTTTAACATGATTCTTGAGCCTAAAGTTAAATTCAAAGAGTCTAGTTTCTGGAAAATCCATACTCATGTTAATTGGAGTTAGGGAAGGTCGATTTTTAGATTTTATAAGATTAAGTGTCGAATCTGGAATTTCTATCCGAAAAATTCAGTTGTAGTGTTTGATTTTTAATTCTCAAACCGTAAGGAGTTAGACTTTAAAATTTGATTTGTAAATCTTCATGATATGTGCTACATCCATGATTTTTTTCAGAATTTTCTGAGTTGTCTAAGTGAGGTTTTTACGCGTCAACTTTTCAAAGGTTCTGCCAGGTCAAGATTCGGGTCAGTTTTGGGTAACAAGGGTCAAAGGGATACTTAAACATGGAAATAAATTAAACCAATGATCATGGGTGTACTAGACACATGTGGGAACCTCTGTGATTTTTTGTAGAATTTTTGGAGGTCGTTTAATGGGTCTTTAACATCGGGAAACTTGCTTAAAATGTTGCCAGATTTTGGAAATTTGTCAAAATCGTTCTTGGTGACACTGTGTGTCTGAGGAACGGGGGCTTGATAAGCTGGAGACAGAAATCTAAACCGGGGTTCTATGAAGTTGATTCTGACTGAAAATTGGACTGGTTAAAAAAATTTCCACCTCTGTTTGGTAAATTGCTCTCCCGTATTTGATTAAAGGTATTCCCACCGATTGAAATTGTTTTCTAAGCATTATTACTTGAATTCAGAACGGTGAAAACCTTGGAGGTCTAATAGAATTTGCAACCATTTGAAGGTCGGGAATTGGAGCTTACTTGGTTGTAAATTAGCTAGCAGCGGCTCTGTGACACATACTCAAATGTTGTCCCGATAAATCTTCCATGATGGCTGACAGTTTTGGTGAGAATGGCACCACCCACAAGTAACACAACTTAGCTCAACCTGCTTTTGACAGGTCACAGGAGCTGGACTGGAGCAGAAAGCTTGGTTCTCTTGTCTAAGAGCAATGCTCGGACAATATACCTTAAAGTTCAGCAAACATCAGATGACAACAGATTGGTTGAAGAGTTTGTACTTACCTTGGCAACAACTGCCTTAGCTCGTGTTTGACGAACTTTGGACTTGCTCTCGATGATTTTTAAACATTCGCGAGGCATTTTGTCCAAAAAGTTTCCACCTGCTGCGGAGTTCAATGAATCTTGATCATTAATGTTCAAAGCATTATAGAATGTATCAAGTTGATGCAATTCTGAGAATCCATGGTGTGGACATGCCCTAAGTAGATCATTGAAACGATCCCAAGCCTCATAAAACGATTCATCGAACCTTTGCTGAAATCTGGTGATCTCATTGCGAAGATTCGTCGTTTTAGAGGGAGGGAAAAACTGGTTGATGAATTTGGATACAAGATCGTCCCAAGTTTGAATAGATCGAGGGGGTTCTTTTTCTAGCCATATTCGGGCTGCTCCCTCGATAGAGAATGGAAAAAGCATAAGCTTAATCGTAGCAATTGGAACATTGGGGACCCTCATTGTGGAGGTGATCTTGTTGAAGTAACGGATATGAGCATGCGGGTCTTCTTTGTCATGACCGAAGAACTGTTTGTTCTGGACAAGATTGATTAGCCCATGCCTCAGCTCGAAATTGTTTGCCACAATTTCAGGAATAAGGATTGCGTCCTCGTACCCCTCGGTGGGTGCTTGGAGCAATTGAGCCATAGTTCGAGTGTCTGCCATTGGCTCTACGGGAGGTTCTTCCTGAAATGGGTATTCTATACGAAGAGGTTCGATAACAACTGGCGGTTCTTCTGGTGGAGGAGGATGCTGCTCACGGGACTGAGATCGAGTGCGCATGCACAAAATGGAAATAAAAAAGAAGTTACACTAATTTTTTTGGATTTTTGGATTTAAAATATATTCACAATCTATTTTAAACGGACAAGAGATAGACAACTTAAGCCAAATAATCGATCTTACTTCACGGTAGCTCTCAGAATGAAAAACGCACAGGTGAGCGGAGGAGTAGGAATAGCGCGAAGCTTATTTCTCCTTTCGGGTCGTAGTTCCTAGGAACAACCCTCCTTAAACCCACTTTATAGTTTGTTAATCAGAATGAGGTGAGCCGTATATCGTAAGTGACACAGAAGGCAAGTTTTAAATCTTTGGTTCGATTGGGAACTCAGCAGTTCACCGGAACTTATTATGATAATACCTCAGTGGAGAATATTATATTTTGGTATTTTACCAATTAGTGAATTTTAATTTTTATGGACAATTTTTTTATATTTTTGATTTTTTTGGTTTTTTAATTTTTTATACTGCTACTATCAAGAATTTTACTTTTCCACGTACCTCCGTCAAGGGGCCTACTATGTTGATGCCCCATTATATGAAGGGCCACGCTGCTGTGACCGAAGTCATGTCTTGCTTAGGTAACCTGGAGACCGGAGAGTGAATTTGACATGCATCACAACTTTGGATAATTTCTGCTGCATCTTTGTGCATGGATGGCCAATAATATCCCAACGTTGTTATTTTTTCCACTATGGATCTTGGCCCAACGTGTAACCCGCAAGACCCTTCGTGGATTTCTTTGATCACACTTCTTACCTTTTTGTGACCTACACATCTCAACCAGGGGGTAAGGAATGATCATTTGTATAAGATCTCGTCAATGATCTGAGAGTTTTGAGCCTTAACCCTGATCTTCCTTGTTAGTTTCTTGTCAGCTCGTAGGATGTCACTGATGAGGTATTCTACTATCTGGGTCATCCAACTATTTTCTTTTTCGGTGGCTACATCCGCGACCAGTTTTTTGAAAATTGATTTGTTTGCTAACTTTTCAACTAGTATTTCTTCGTCAAGTGCTTGAATGTTAACGATGCTAATTTGCTCAACGCATCTTCTTTCTTATTATGGGTTCTTCTTATCTATTGGACTTCAGAATGTCGGAAGCTCTTTAATAGTTCCTTCCTTATTTGTAAATATTGTTTTATGTGGTGGTGTTTTGCTTAGTAGGATCCATTGACTTGGTTGGATACAAGCTATGAGTCTACAAATAATGTGATTTCTGCTATTTCCATATCTTTTGCGATTCAGAGGCTTGTTATGACGGCTTCGTATTCGGCTTCATTGTTAGTTGTTGTGAACTTGAATTTTAGAGCGTAAGTAAATTCCATACCTTCTAGACTGACTATCATTAAACCAGCCCCAGACCATCATCACCTGATGCTCCGTCAGTATATAACCTCCATCTTGCGTTCTTTCCCTTTTCCTCCTGGCTTTGGAAGTCTGTTTCTTCGTCTTCTTCTTGAGTTTCTGCCAAGAAGTTTGTGAGGCCTTGTGCTTTTATTGTGTTCCTTGGTTTGTATTCGATATCGTGTTCTCCAAGCTCTATGGCCCATCTGGCCATCCTCCTTAATTTTCATATTTCAATAACAAAAGTCTCATAGGCTTGTTCGTCAAGACTATTATTTTATGTGCTTGAAATTACCTCTTGAGCCTCC